>JALPQI010008400.1:0-42282 GCA_025490895.1 Thaumatotibia leucotreta | reverse complement strand
AAAAATAATTAACTTTCTAAGAAAAGTTAATTGAGAAGCAATGTATGTACTTCAAAATGAATCGTTAATTTGCACTTGACAATGACAGATCGCAGCCAATCACAACGTTTAAAAGCCCCGGGCTTTTACGAAAACGGGTAATATTACGCATTAGGTACTAGCAATCGTTTTCAAGTATTAACATTTGACAAATAATTAAATTGACCGTACAATTAATTTTATTTCCTCCGAACGATCAATGTAACGCGTGTACTGCTTAGTTGTCAAACGTTGCGAGTGGCTGCGATCTGTCTTTGTCAAGTGCAAATTAACGATTAATTTTGAAGTACATTGCTTCTCAATTAACTTTTCTTAGAAAGTTAATTAATCTTAAAATTAGCATTTTGAATCGAATAATGATCACGGTTTGGCTAGAAATCTGCATCGCATTCCTCGGTTTCGACAAAAGTTCATAGACACACAGACGCATGTATAATATTTTGAGACATCTTACACAAATCGACTTAGTACTTAGATAGACTCACCACCCGTGGTAAGCTCAATTAAGGCTTGTGATGTGGGTACCAAGCGACGATATATATAATATGTAGGTATATATAGAGCCACGATCAACGAACAAATATTTATAACAAATATACGTAAATAAACAAAAATTGCCCGATAAATAATAATATCGACGAAAAGCGATAGTACCTAGGATATGCCGTTTAAGTTAGAATTAGAGTTGGATTAGATTGTGACAAACAGAATATACCTATATCGGGACAGTAGAAATCTCCCCTTGATACGTTTATTCAAGAGTTAATTTGAGGAAAAGCTTATCCTAAAACCTACTTTGAAGATTTTCGTAGCCAGTTTCCGTTACTTATTTACGTGAATAATTTAGCATTTCTTAGCAGACGGAATATCCGTTATTACCACGAATTCAATTCCATGCTTTGTTAAGCCATGCTTACTTTGGTTACGCCAATATCGTTCAGTCATTAGGTACCTGTTTGTCCGTCCGTCCCGCGGAACACTTTCACTGCCAGATCAAAAACCTAGGTTATCGCTGCACGCCAACCTGTTGTACCTACAATATTCACTACTTCAATTCACTACTTCAATTCCAAGAACGCCACTACTCTAACTAACTAACCGTCCTCGATAACTTTATTGTATATTATGTGAACAAAATTACCGATAGCTCCCCAGTGGTGCTCTTTGCATTAGTGATTACCTTTTACTTGATATGTTGGTACAGTCGCCATCATATACCTGCATACTAGTGACCTACCCTGCGACTAGTGTTACAGTACTTGTTCCGATATTTATGAGCAGGTGCCCAATCAATTCGTGTATTACACCTGTAAAGGTAATAATTGATAGCAACCGGACCTACGTACTGGGCCTCTCGTAGTTCGCATAGTTGTGCCAATAGTTATTTGTTATACAAGGGTGCAAAGTTGTATTTTACCCGCGAGTATCGCGCTCAGGATTCTATTTTAGAACCACTCGCTTCGCTCGTGGCTCAACTATAGAATCCTTTCGCTTGCTCGTGTTTTAACATACGAGAAGTAAAATACATTTGCACCCATGTGTAACACAAAACTTTTCCCCTCACTACAGCGAGGAAACTCAAAAAAGGTAATTATTTGTTCACATTACAATCATCATCGGGTAGTGATAATAATTTTCCAAATGCATAATGTAAGATTTTGTCGCAGTAAACTTAGCACGAAAAAGTAAACGCAGCACGATTTTAACACATTCCTGTAGTTGCACACCAACGCCAATGCATTATTAAATCATTCTCATTCATTATTTTTACAAAATTATAACAGAACACTCTGAAAGTTGTTCAGTTTACTATTTTTATACGTGTTCGAGTCGGTAAATAAAGATTTTTTTTTTTTTTTTGTGTGATTATGGCTTACTGCTGCCAGGGCACTTTGCCAATGTCAAGTATGTTCAGTGCCCACACTTAAAGCTGTGGAGTGCACCTATAATTTAGCCCAGATTTGGAATTTAGGGTTATATACATAATATAATAATAATTACTACAGTTATAAGAAAATATACATACTATCATATACTTATATTATTTTTATCGAGAAAATAAGCTAACATTTTCAACACATTAAAATCAGAGTAAGCTAATAGACTCTTTAAATTACAGGGAAGATCAATTTTGAAATTTTTGAGATTATATAATAAGTCATATAAGCAAAAACGGTTTAAAGGACATTCGAAAAACAGGTGATCAACAGAGCCAGACTCATACCCGCATTGACAAGACGGGCTATCTTTGACCTTTATTCTATATAAAAACTCTGGAGAGCACACATGACCCAGCCTTAGGCGGATTAAACAGCTAGTTATCTTCTTTTTGAATTTCAGTTTGAAAAACCAAGGCTTACGGTAAATTTTTTGCTGGATTTGGAAAAATTGCAATGTGTTATTGGTTTCCCAAAGATCAGACCAATCACTGTACAGTTTTGTCGAGGAGACTACATCTAAATCGCTACTGAAACATTTGAAAGAAGATTTATTGCCATTTATAACTGCATCCTTTGCAGCGCTGTCAGCTATTTCATTACCATGAATGCCCTTATGACTCGGAATCCATGATAACTGCACTTCTAAATTTAACACATGACAGGCAAACAGGGCTTCTTTAATAATGCAAACAACCGTGGATTTGGAACAATTTTTTATAGAGTTACAGGTAATCGCCTGAATGGAGCTTAAACTATCTGAAAATATAACTGATCTAGGCACCTTGTGCTCTATTATATATTTAGCTGCCTTTAATATAGCAACGCATTCTCCTGAGAAAATAGAAGAAATTGATGGGAGCTGATATTTGTGAATCGATTCCAAATTGTCATGGACAAATGCACAACCAACCAAACTATCATTAATTTTGGAAGCATCAGTGAAAAATAAATCCCATCCAGACCATTTGTTTCTTACAGCTGCCAAAAACTTTGAATTGATTTCAGATGAGTTACGGTCAACGCCATGTTAACTGATTTCTGTTGGAAAGTTAGGGCAGCAAAAGGAACTGTATAAATAGGAAGCTTAGAAAATTTGTGTATATCCACATCTATGTGATTTAATCTGGTTAAACTAGTAATGAGATTCGGTTTTGGCTTACCAACCCATAAACGATTAGTATCTACACGATCATTTAATAGCTGCAATTTAAGGAAGAGGGGGTGATTCTCTAACTGAGAAATACGAAATAAATATCGGTCCGCTAAATACTGTCGGCGAATTTTTAACGGAGGGTCACCGCATTCTACTTGAAGCGCTCTAATTGGAGATGATTTCATAGCACCGGTAACTATTCTAAGAGCTTTAGATTGGATCCTATCCAATTTTTTTAAATCCTTTTTAAAGCATGGTTCTAAAATAATAGAACCAAAATCAAGGAGGGACCTAACTAAGGCGTTGTACAGCAATTTCTGTGAATAAGGGTGGGCTCCCCACCAGCATCCAGATAGGGCCCGAATTATGTTTATATTTTTTTCGCACTTTCCAACCGCAGTTTTAATATGCTCCACCCATGATAATTTTGAGTCAAAGATAACTCCTAGAAATTTTACATTATTACAAACTGGAATAGCTTGTGAGCGAAATGAAATATTCACTTGGGGGCTGTTTCGAACCCTTGTGAATACCAGAGCAGCGCTCTTGGATGGTGATAAATCTAAACCATGAGCATCCAACCAAAGCCCTAAAGAATTAAGAGCGCAATTAATATAATTCGATGCGTCAGTGATGTGTCTGTGGATTGAGTATATAACGATGTCATCGGCATATTGTAAGATATTACAATGCTGATTAATTGATTGATCTAAGTCAGAGGTATAAATGCTGTAGAGCAAAGGACTTAAAACGGACCCTTGTGGTAGTCCTCTCCAAACTAGTTTCGGCTTATCACAAGCTATATTAGCTCTTAATGATATTGTCCTGCCGGAAAGGATATTATTAATAAATAAGACTACCTTTTCAGGTATCTTAATAGTGCGCAACTTTTTGCAGAGAACCGGAAGAAGGACATTGTCATAGGCAGCTGATATGTCTAAGAAGGCAGCAACTACCGATTTATTTTGCGTAAAGGCTAACCTGATATCTGTCGATAGGATTGCATGACTATCAGTAACGCTTCTTCCCTTTCGAAAGCCAAATTGAGTTTCTGAGAGGAAACCCGCATTTTCAACATACCATTCTAATCTGTTTTTAAGCATGTGCTCAACTATTTTACATAGAACCGAAGAAAGAGCAATAGGCCGGTATGAGTTAAAATTTTCAGCGTCCTTTCCTGGTTTAAGAATTGGTAGGATGATTTGATGCTTCCATGATACTGGAATGTCACCAGTTTCAAAAATGTTATTAATTAACCCTAAAAAGAAATCTTGACACATAGGGCCAGCTTTTTTCAAAAAGGAATAGACAATACCATCCGACCCTGGAGAAGAGTCAGATACTGCAGCCAACGTAGTTTTTAGTTCATCCAAACTGAAAATTTTGTCTAAAAGGTTATCGGAATTATTAAATGAGTACAAAAATGGAATGTCAAAAACGTTAGGAACCGATGGAGGAGCTAATTTGTTTAAAAATTCATTTGTCCAAGTAAAAGACGAGCCAGAAGCTGATGAAGGAGCAACACCCCTACGAAATCTTCGTATATTCTTCCATACAAACGTTGATGGAGTGGAAGGAGAAATAGATTCGCAGAACGATGTCCAGCCCTCCGATTTTTTTTTGGATAGAATTTTTCTGCATTTCGCTCTAATCCTTTTAAATGCAATGTAATTCTCTATAGTGATATTATTGACATATGTCAGCTCTGCCTCATTCCGTTCCTTTACTGCAACGGAACACTCGTCATCCCACCATGGTTGAGAGGGTTTATTTTTACGGCTTAAAGTTGATACCTTAAGAGGAATCGACTCCTCTGCAGATTTGTGGATAGCTGAAACAAATGCCTCATTGACATCGTTTATATTTATATGGTTGGTTGTGGAAAGAGTCTGAATATTATTTTCTAAAGATGAAGAATATTTATCCCAATCTGCTTTGGCTAATCTATACCTCAGTAATGGAGGAAGGGATTCTGCGTTTTTATTTCCAGGGCATGAAATGAATATAGGGAAGTGATCGCTATTATGAGATAGGGAAGAAATCTTCCACGATAGTTGAGAGGCTAAATTTATAGAACATAAGGTTAAATCCACCACTGAGGAATTTTGATTAGGACCCGTCCGTCTTGTTGGACTGCCGTCATTTAAGCAACAAAGCTCTAATTTGTCCATTAAACTTAGTAAGAACCTGCCATTGCCATCAGTAGTTCCGGAACCCCAGCAAACATGATGACAGTTGAAATCTCCCATAATGACAACTGGTTTGGGAATGTCCTTAACTATGGCATAGAATTCTGACAAAGAACGAATAGAAGGGTGAGGAATATATACAGAAACATATGATATTTTATTAATAAGTGCCGCAACGATATAAATTTCATTAGAGTGTGCTGGAATTTGGATTATTTTAAAAAGAATTTTGTTTTTTATGAGAAGGGCAGACCCATCCCAACCATCCACCCTGTCATCTCGGAGGGCATGAAACCCCGGCAATTTGAAGAATTGCTGAGGTTTTAGCCAAGTTTCAGAAATTGCGAATATGAAGGGACTATATTTGTTATTAAAAAACGACAGTTCAGATTTCTTATTTGTTAGACTACGCGCATTCCACTGGACTGCTGTATACATGCTGTAATTTTTTATTAATAATGAGACATATTGAATTGATTTTGGAGACAACGTGGTACGGTAAATTTTCTATGCTAAGGAGCGTTAGTAAGGTGTTTAAGAGAGTATCAAGAGTTCTGTCACTGGAAAGAGAGCTATCAATGGGAGAGTCGGTAGAGTCACGCATGACAGATGTCATTGTGACTGAGCTATCACTTGCGTCACCATTATTAGCTCCACGGAGTGCGCAGCCATTCTGAGGAGCCGGGATGCGATAATTGTTAATTATGTCTTGATGGGCTTTTTTATCATATCCTTCCTGAAGAGGAGTTCTCGGTTTTCTAGTTAAAAGAATCGTTTTTTTATAAGACGACGAGACAGTTTCAGCGTAAGAGCGTTTAGAAGTCGGGAACCGCTGAGACGCCTCGCTAAACGAAATAGCCTCTTCAGACATGGCGGCCTTGATCTTGTGTTGTCTATCAAATTCCGGGCAGGATTTATCTGTTGCAGGCACAGAGGTCACGGTAGTAGCTAAAATTCGAATAAATTGATGATCTACTTTGACTGCTTTTTTTTAGCAAGGAGAGTAGTTTATACTACGTAGTTTTAGAAAACATAAAATACTTGGCATGTGTGGGAGTAAACATCTTTGGTATAAGCTTTCAAAGTTAATATACTGCATGACGCTCCAACGCGTTATCTAAAAGTGCAATATTTACTCGTCGTTTTAAAATTGATTATGTACATGACTGTTTTAGTGAAAGCTATAATTATTTAAATGGAGGTACACAAGGGTATTTTCTATCGTTTTTAATAACATTTTATTATTTTCCCTGTCGCTTTTTTATTATAATATTTATTTTACGCGAGCCATCAAAACAATCAATGACGATTTCGATTTGAGAAATATATCGAAGCTTTTAGTTTAGAAACCCTTCGAGTCCCTTAATGATTCATATGTCGTTTTGTAGCCTAGAAAGTGCTTTATCGTGAGCAAGTGATAATTCCACCGAAGATTGCCGAAGGTCTTGGCGGTAGCCTTTTTACGAAACTGAAATTTAAGGACAAATATGTGTACTTAATGATTTTTAAGAGCGAGGAGGGGGTAAATCAATTGCTCGTTCTCACGTAACTTGTTTTTAGGGTTCCGTAGTAAACTAGGAACCCTTATGGTTTCGCCATGTTCGTCTGTCCGTCTTCCGCACCATAGCTCAATGGCCGTTAGTACTATAGTGTGGGGTATCGTTGAATAGGTCTTTCAAAAAGAATAAGGGTCCCAAAATAAAGTTTTTTTTACCCACAAAATTTCAAGAATAACAAGTAACACTGATTTGCTCATTAAATTTTTGCTGACATCCGATCTATACATAACTGGTTTACGAAATTTACCTCAAAAAAGTAGGAAGCTTTATTTAAAGCTTATATTTCGCTTTTTACAGATCAAATACAATCTTAATATAACATTACGTACTGTTTTTTAGACTTTTATTGCGACTTTTGAATTTTAAGCACTGTTCTTTGAACGCCTGACCACTGTGGCAGGGTGTGAACCAGAGCAAAACAAACAGGTCGCATCATTGAATGATGTGCAAACCGAACTTAGGTGGGGAAGACTACATTTAGAGCAACGAGGCTGGGACCTACAGTTTGCCATGACGTGACCGTATCTGCAGCATTGGTGACACTGGATGACTGGGAAATTGTATTTTTCCGTTAAAAAGGAATTATGAAATAGAAATACCCGTTGCGGAATTTTTTGTCCATCAACAGTGAGTACCACGGACTCCGTGGGAACCCACTCGTGTACTTCCCCTACCTTCTTTTTAACATTCAGCCGCCTGGCTTTTAATATCTTTCCAAAACCTTCGGGGGTTGCGACACTAGACACAATCTCCTCATTGGTCAGATCTTTAGGAACCTTCCTGATAACAAATAATCTGCAAACGTTGAATGAGGGTATGAAAGCTAGGTACCGTGAGCTCTCCTCACTGCTAAATATGTCTAAGGACCTGTTTGCGTATAGACCATGTGAAAACTCCAAACTAATACGATTCCTGCCAATTTTCTTAATTCCACCTTGAACCAAACCTTTTATATTTTTTTCCCATACGTATTTCCCAAATTTTACTGGGTGAAGAGATGGGCTGTTATTTATTTCGCCTGTCGAGTCCGTTTTTAATTGAATGTGGACCACGAAAGGTCCACTATCATTGTATGTGTAACACTGCCTCCCGACGGGAGGCACCGCTGACGCCTGGGGTCTAGTTGTCTTTTGTAGCTTATTTTTAGTATGGTCATCAGTGGCTACATAGTTCAAATTTGTTGCTGATGATCTTTTAAGTGACCCCGTGCGCGGTCTAGCTAAAGAAAACTCTTCGCTGTCGGAATCTGGGAAAACAGTCGCGGTTTTATTTGCCTCGGATGGACTTTGAGGAGTATTAATTTCCATATCTAAAGGATCGCCGGCCGGCCCTGGTGATGGGCTTGTAGAACCCATCACCCCGCCGGCCCCCACGGGATGTCCCGAGCCAAACAAAATATAAATTAACTACAACAAAAATAAACAATCAATTAATTAACTACCCCTATCTACATAAACTACTCCCTAAAATAACTAAAATAAATTTTTTTCTCCAGAAATATTTTCAAATGACGTTACCCGTCCCGCACTCCACACCTGATCTCTAAATAAAGATTATAACCTATAATATTCATTGACAATGTTGACGTTGACATTTTCTGCGTTTTGTGATTGCATCTAGTCATCTTATCATCATTCACTAAAACAATTTTTACTTATGGAACTTTAGGATTTATGTGTTAAAATCATCATATTATATAAAAGTTTGTATTTTACACTAAATTCTCAAACAAATTATTTAATTATCATTAATATGGAACGATTTCCTTGAGCATTTTACGTTTTGTTAATGCTACTTCGCGCTACGCTCCAAGGTCATTACTTTGCCACACAAGTGAATAATATGCGTTTATACACGTTCGTATTATAGGATAAACGAGCACTTTACGAGCTAGTGAGGGGAAAAAATCGGATTGGCGATTGCCGTAATGCGTTCACTATGATGACATTGATGACCCTGCTGCCCATCACCAATCTTCTATCAAAGAATGATCAGTGACACTTCAATCCCTTAGTCGATTCGAGTCGAGGAAGAAGTAGGGTGATGACAAAAAATCTCCCCCATATTACATATAGAGGAGGTACCCGAAAAAGACGCAAACTTTTGATTCGTTTGGTCCGAGAAAATAACATAACTTTATTATTTCATACCTCTCGTTGTCTGCTTTATTTTAGCCATTCTTGGCATGTTGCCATAACTTGAGTGTGGAATCATATAAAGCCAACAAGGCAAACGATGAGGCTAAATGCATGAGTCCGCTTAACTGCTTCAAAGAGTCGCCAGCAGCAAGCTCGATTCTCCATCCAAATGTAATAATATTTTTATTTTAAAATCACGCGTTGGATTGTAATGAAATTTTAAAAATACCTTAAAATTTGTTCCTAATGTTTACAATGCTATGAGATGGACAAAATAATGAGTACCCTTATAAGTTTTACATTTTAGACCTCTAAAATAATTTTTATTTTTTATATGATTCCGGATTTCATTAAGTTTATACCTAAAGAATAAGGTACCTATTCTCGGACCTTGTATTATAATTTAGTAATTTTCTAAAAATGATTAGGTATATCAAAGAAAGTGTCAAATTTCCCAGTAAGTAGTTGAACAAAGTGCCATATCTCTGAATCTGAACGATTTGACCCAAATTGATGAACCATTGTACAGTCAAGGGCATAAATATGTATACACCCTTTTATCTTATGCCGTTAAAATAAGGTACAAAAGTGTATACATATTTTTGCCCTTGACTGTACCCTATATAATTTTGCGTGAAAATATACTTCTTTGTTCAATTCAGTTTTGTGGTTTTCAAATTAAGAACGATATTACGAAAACAAGTTTAAATCCCGGCCAAGTGCGAGTTAAACTCGCGTGGAAAGGGTTCCGTACGTTCATAAATATTGAGATTTTCTATGGTAGGTATTTCGAAATACTATAGACTTCTTATAGGTATTCCTTGTAAACTATTCGTAAGGAACTAGTTTCTGTAAATTTTGCAAAATTGTATTTAGCCCTGTGGTTTCCGAGATCAGGAAGAGAATGGTAATTTTTAGCCTATTTTTTAAAATAATTTCAATATTATTTACCATTTCAATAACTTAAATATATTGAAAATCCTCACACTAAGCATTCATTTGATATTTACATGATACAGGTTGCAATTATTTGTTTTTTAGTTAACCGCCAAAAGTAGCCTTCATATTTAAAATTCATTTAAATACGTTCCACATCCAATGTTGGGGCACCGACGTACAGTCGACAAAAAAGTCTCCTTTACAGCTCACAAGTGCAAACACGCTGCAAACACGTGCAAACGTGCACGTGCAAACACGCTCATGCTGGCGCGTCACGCGACAGCATGAGCGTTCGTTGCAACCGAGTTTCTATATGTATCGCGCATCCGTGGAAGATGTTTGCACTTGTGAGCTGTAAAGGAGACTTTTTTGTCGACTGTACATACTTATGATATGTGTGCCAAAATTGAAAACAAAATTCAACTCAACAGGGGCCTAGTTTCGGATCAAATCAGCTGTAAGAGAGGGACAGACAGGCCGACACGCGAGTGATCCTATAAGGGTTCCGTATTTTTCGTTTTGAGGTACGAAAAACTAGAAAATGTATAACGGTGACCGTATTGTAAATATTTTGCAATAGAATTAGCGGGGCACCCATTTTTCCCATCCATTATTATGTTATGGTCACATGATTTATCGCATATCATATATGATTGCAGAATGAATGGTGGCGAGGCCTGCAGGGGAAGGGCTGGCGCACTCTAACTTTATTTCTAACGCCCTACATCACTCTAGGTTAGGCTGCGGCTCCACTGAGGCGGAGAAGAGCGGAGATGTGCAAAATTGGCCGATAAGACCGCATCATAGTGTTTCGAATTTTGAATTTGAAGAATGTAATTGGTCAATTTTGCACATCTCCGCTCCTCTCCGCCTCAATGGAGCCGCAGCCTTAAACCCCAACATCCAGTGGCCGTTATCGCGGATTTCCGAGTTTAGTGTTGCTTGCTGGCAGCTTGCTTGTGCCTCTTAAGTATGAATCTTTCTGTTTTTTCTGGGACTGATAAAAAATTGTTTGCGCAGCACACTACTCTCTAGTATTTAAATATTTATCACACGGGTTACTCACGTAATTTAAGTCGATAATTGCTCGATTTCAATCCATTTAGAGGATCCTCATCATGGAGTATCCGCGAACAAAGCCCGAGGTGTACTGCGGGCTTGCGCTCTGCTAGAGCGGGTGCTGGCCGCGGGCAGCGCTGGCGGGGGCGGCGAAGGAGGAAAACTACCCTCATTGTCACTTTTGTCGAAAAGCGGGTTGCACACAACACTCACTACGTCACTAGGTAATAAGGGCACGTCTACACTGTCTACCGATGCAATACCTAAAGCCGTTTTCCAACCAGGAGGCACTGACCAACCACAATCACGATTCAAATTCGGGTGGCGACTTATTTTGATGGCTTCCCGTATCTTCCGTGGCACGATGAACTTTTCGCTTAAGGTCACCGTACTTGCACGGTGACCTTATCGAACCTAATATAGTGCGTCGAATCCGAATCCAATACGTGTTCCGTCACCGCAGAGCCCTGGCTGTCACGATTTCTCAGACATCGTATATGCTCAGATAGTCTCGTCGATATGTTCCGGCCGGTTTCCCCAATGTACTTCATCCCGCAGGAGCAGGGAAGCATGTACACTCCCGGGACGTTTAAAGGCTCCCTATCTTTTGGCGAACGTGTCCACTGTCGAAGTTGCGCATGAGGGCGGAATATCGCCTTGATGCTATATCCACATCGCGTTTAACGTCTCAATAAAACAGTGAAGTTAAACCATTTCTAGCTATCGCTGTAGCAAATTCAAGCTAAACAGGTATATAGTAATTTTTCTTCTCGCGGTGGGTAACAATTTATGGAACTGGTTTTATTTTTATGCATATACAAGTATGGGGCAAACCAACTGAAGGTGTACCTGATGGTAAGCATGTTCATGGTAAACAAAACCAGACTGCATAGTATAGTATCTTATATTTTGAACTACTTTGCACACCGTTTTATCGCGACGATAAAAGTTTGATAAATTATGGAATATCAGGGTATTCATTATAAAAAATAAAATTAAGATATAAGTACTTATATGCTTTATATTTTCTTATCTTTAAATTCATAACATTACTATCTAAATGTACAAAAAACAAATGCTGCAACAAGTTATTTACTAAAATATGGTATTTGTGAGCATTTTAGAAAAAAGCGTCCCACTTTTTCGCTTACCATAAGGACGGAATTGGCTTGTACCTTTAAACAAATTAACATCTAAGGGCCCTTATGGCAAGTGATAAAGTAGCACGTTTTTACTATACCGCTCACATTTTATGGTAATATTACATGTGCCCCTTTTTTTACACGTATAGCTATTGGAATACCTATTTCTACTCAGAATCTCAAGATTTATGTCAATATACTGATATATAGATTCCTAACATAATTATGGAGCAAGTCGGAACAAACCTAAGGGTTGGGGAAATTATGCATGACGTAGTTTGTTATGGCACGTGTAAAAAAACAACCATGGAACTGGTTAAATACGCTACTTCAGTCGACAAAGAATCTTCGAAGCGTAAATCGTTGCAATTCACCGGTTTTATTTTATTCATGAACCCTAATAGACTCAGAGTAGAAATCATCCCAAAATGGTCAGGTCAGGTTTTTGACAACTACCACACGTAGTTAATAACCTAATACCTTACGTATTGATTTAACAACAAAATATAGGTAACCCGAGGCATAATATTCACAACTTCAAAACTCGATTTCATACTTACAACGATAATTATAAACTATAACTAGTGGCACAGAGAAATAACAAATCATATTGTGTTCAAGTCAGACATAACATAACAATTAGACTTAAGTATAATTTGTACGGCAGGTACGGTAAAACGTATCGATAAAATGTACTTTAAATTTTGAGGGTTGAGTGGTCAAACCCGATAAGCCGAGATATTTTTTCATTGAAATAACAACTTCATGCCAATGTCATATAGTTCGTATTTCAAAAACCGGTTTACTCGACTTATCGGGTTTATACCTATATACCCAACCCTTGATTTAAACTCTCTTCATAATTGACTGCATTGTGATGTGATCTTATAATTTATTCTTAATAAGTTTTCACAATGCTCGCTTGGAACTCTGAATGTAAATACTATTAACCATACTAGAATACTAGAGTGATCTTTAACCAACTTTTAGTATTTTTACCGAAGCATATTAACCATTATTAATATGTAATTAAGATGTATCATGATTCATGATTGTCTGAAAAAACAAGTCCCGCCAAGTTTCTTACCGGTTCTTCTCGGGTCAGTGGAGTAGGGTTAGAACCTGAAGTAGTTTTAATTATGTGTAACTTAGACTATTCAAAAGAGTTTGTTGCTATCCCAATTTAAATAAAGAATCATTTGACTTTGACTTTTGATGTTATCTGGGCAAAAGACGCCATCGACAATGTAGTCCAGTCGAGTTCATAAATATATGAGCAAATCCAAGGCTTCAAAAATAAATGAGCATAGAAAGGTTTATATGCATCTGAATAAATTTACCAATCAAAAATGGGCCAATCAACTTTTCGATCGACACTATTTTGTCCCGTAACGCTGGTGACAATTTCATCAAAATGCTTATAATTTGTACATGCGTTAGACCCCACTCAAGTTCACATCGATACATTTAGGTTCCATCTGTTTTTCATTGTAAATATGTGTACATGTTATACTATTAATTGACGTACATTTGTAAGTTCATGAAGGCCCAAATATGTGTACAATATTACCCATATGAATCTGAGCACGTGTCACATTAATATGTAAGCAACTGATAAGTCATAAATATCTGCACTTATATTTTTCAAAATTATATAACTATGCGAAACTCCACAAATATCTACTCAATATTTTATCCGTATATTTTGACTGTCATCGAAAAGAGTACCGTACTGTCAAACCATACTTTTGTCTGTTCTACTTTACGTGTGACGTCATAGCAGTGTCATTAGTATTTGCTGGCAGCTTTTTACCCATATTAAATTTGCCGTTTTGGCTTTATGATCGACTTAAAAGAGGTTGTTATTAACTTTAATGAAATAATGACTGACTTATTAGATTTATGGGTTTGGGTTAAAACTCGGCCTAACATAGAACATGATTTTTGAACGAACCCCATTCCTTACTATTAAGGGGTAATTACATACACTGTTATACTAGTCATATAAAAGACTTGAACACTGATTTGAAATACCCTCCGCTAGTGGTAAAAATAGCACTACGGTCATCCGTCACGAGTTCGAAGTTAGGCGTCGCCTCGCACTATCCCTGATCGCACGGCCCGCGTCACCGCACCGCACGGCAGCGGCGGGCGTAGTCGGGCACCAGCTGGTGCAGCCACTGCGCCTGTATGGCGGACACGGTGACGAGGTAGGAGCGCCTCGTGTGCAGCAGTTCCGTGTAGAGCACGGCGGGCGGACGGCGTTCACACGAGTTCGAAGTTAGGCGTCGCCTCGCACTATCCCTGATCGCACGGCCCGCGTCACCGCACCGCGCGGCAGCGGCGGGCGTAGTCGGGCGCCAGCTGGTGCAGCCACTGCGCCTGTATGGCGGACACGGTGACGAGGTAGGAGCGTCTAGTGTGCAGCAGTTCGGTGTAGAGTACGGCGGGCGGCGGCGGGCGGACGGCGTTCACACGAGTTCGAAGTTAGGCGTCGCCTCGCACTATCCCTGATCGCACGGCCCGCGTCACCGCACCGCGCGGCAGCGGCGGGCGTAGTCGGGCGCTAACTGGTGCAGCCACTGCGCCTGTATGGCGGACACGGTGACGAGGTAGGAGCGCCTCGTGTGCAGCAGTTCGGTGTAGAGCACGGCGGGCGGCGGCGGGCGGACGGAATGCAGCGCGCCGGCGGGGTGCAGCGCGGCAGCCGCGCCGTTCGCCGTCACGTAGCGCGCGCCGCCCGCCGCCCCGCCGCGGATCCACGCGCAGTTTGTGAATAAACCGCTCACCAGACATTTTAGGAGCTGCAAGTCAATAATCACCAAATTAAAAAAAATAGTAGAATGTACAGCAAGGGCATAAGGTGACCCATTTTTAACAGAGGCATTTTTTTTAACTGTTTGGCTGTTGGGACCGATTACCTTAGCCTTAGAAAAAAAAATACTTTTTCTCCAATATGCTCGGAAATGTTCGCATTAATGTAGCAAAAACGAAACGCGAAGTACCTTCTTATGTACCAGCTCAAATTAAAAAAAAAGATTTTCATTATTGTACAGTTTTTGCGGCCGCGAAATTGTACTAAAATCCATTAATGTATTGTTTTTTACTTCTTAAAAACTACTTTTGGACTTTGAAAAAAATGCATACAGCCAAATTCTAAAGCCACGACCAAACGCCTGGTCTGGATAGAGCGAGAGACGGCGATCAAATCTATGGCCGTCTCGTTCTATCATGAGTTACAAACGCCTCGGTGTGTCAGGTCGTGTAGGTACGGTTTAATGAAACCATAGATATCGTTACTATTTTTTATGAACGACCATGCATTAAAAAAAAGTTTAGGCGGGAATCATAAGAGATTTTTTCTTTTCAATTGTTATTCAATTTGCAAGAAAAATATTTTGTTTTATTTCCTTGCATGTTTGGAGAAAAGTCCTATATGTGCCTCGGACGGAAATAGAATTTCGTGGATTCGTATGTAGTTGTCGGCCTCAGCTTCGCTTCGTCCGACAAAAAATACTCATCCACGAAATTCGCTTTCCCGGCCTCTGCAATAATGTACTATTATCGAATTAATCGATTTGTAATTTCATTCACATTAAAATTCATATTCCATACATTCTTCTAAATCTCGAATATTGAGAATCGATTTGAGAATCGATATCGACTCAAGACTGTACCTTGCCTATGAATAAAAAAAAAACAGATGTCAGTAATTTGTTTTGTTTCAATTGTTTCAAACAACCAACTTTTTTGAACTGTTGACTTGAAAGTTAAATATTATCGAGTTCGTTGTGAAATATTTACACTGAAAAATGAGTTATGACGACGAAGACAGTGATGTTAAAATATGTTAAACACCACCAGAAAGACGGGACGCCGCTACAACCGTGACCAATAATTTGCTGCCACAAAAATAAACATATTGTAGAAAACTTATTATATGCATGTAGATAAAGTTATGTATGCAACTGTTCATAATTAGGCATTATGAACCAGTCACATAAAATACTATTATGCTCTACGAGTAGACCATAAAATGCGATTTTATGTCGTCTACGCACGACATAAAGGTGCACTTTTTGAGCATGAGAAGTGAAAAATCAATTTCTCCAAGATCTCATCACCACGGTTTATTTTTAAGTCAGTTAAAATTAGTTATCGGAATCGGTTGGCGTGATAATGAGTTATTCGTCCATTTGTCGTACACGTGCTTAATGCAAATTTATGACTTATATTTATATGGCTTTTTCAAGGACGGCATTGTCAGAACTTGACCAAATTAACATGGGACCAATCGGTAAGTATAATATCGGTTAGAAATCGGTTCGCCCAGTCGGAAGTTCTGAGGTAACAAACTTAAAAAAAACATAATAATATAGTTGAATTGAGAACCCCCTCCTTTTTTTGAAGTCGGTTGAAAACGTGCTTCAGAATAGAAAAGTGCAGTCATCGTCAATCGTATCTTACAGCACAAACACCGCAAAAATATCTGACATCTTAGTTAGTGACATACAAGCGTTACATATTTTTGCGGAAGTATAACGTACTATTGACGGTGACTAAATATATGCCCGAGCCGAGAAAAATTGAGACCGAGGAACGTTGAGGTCATTAGGTAGATTTAGACAAATATAGAAAACTCCACTAATATACACAAGATTATCAGAAGAACGTACCACGATATATTTCTCATTTAGATGACTCCGGCCTAATCTACACCGTGTCCAATAAGATCGAATAGACATATTTTACCTCAGTTCTAAAAATACAGGAATCGCAGGTTATCAAATACGAATGTAAAGTAAAGATTATATTCATCTTAATAAAATACAACTACAATGGATGAGTCATCCCCGCAGTGTCTTGAAAAAAAAAGAGTGTAAAGTTCCAACAAAATACTTGCTTTCACGCAGGTGATGAGTTAATTTTTAATACGAGAATCTGTATGGGATAGAACAAGAATAGACTCGTTCAGAATTGGCGATTGTGGGTACCAAATATAGAACACATTTCGGGCTATCAGAAAAATGATCCTAGGTTCCACAGCTCACCATCGGCCAAGGTGTGGGATGCAGTATGTGAACGAATTAAACTCCCTTCAGTACTTTTAGATAAAAGCGTTAAAATTAACGTTTTTTTTTCTGTAAAACCGAATTAGTGGAGAAAAAAAATGCCCGTAAGTTTAAAGGTGCTTGGGATGCGTATCATGTGTTCCAACAATACGCAGCTCGAGCACATACGGCAAATGGCAATCCATCACGGTTTCAGAATAATTTGGCAGTTTTTTAGCCGAAACATTAATTTATTGCCACCCAGCCCTCCGGTTTAGGCGTATTAGATTATTTTGAATGGAACATGCTTTAAAGACTACATTTTTATAAAATCATGAACCTAGATCATTTCAAAAAGGTTACCAGGGGTACAAGCAGATTTAATAGTTTGTTTACCTGATCAGTCGCATTCCCGCAACTTGCGACAACCATGTTCAATCGCTGACAGATGGCTAGCAGTTGTTGTCGTACTTCACTGGCATACACTAAGTTCTTGTGATTCAAATAATTTTCCTTGCACCATTGCTAAAAAAATATTTAATTAGAATTATAAGTATGTTGATTATGACCATTAAGACAACATCAACCAACTAAAAACTATTTGGGTGGACCAATCATGCTAATCTAGAAATATAAGCATTTTTGATATATAAATGGCATTTTAGTGTCAATCCATCTGAAAAACCCTTATTCCCTTACAAAAGTGAGGGACAGCTATGTGCGCTGGGCCCTGGGCCCCTGCTCGTAAACTACATTAGGTCTAAAATAACCAATTACGATGAGTTGGTGAAAAATAATATATTACACATCTTTATCAAGTGACGGATACCTGATAAAGATGTGTAATATAATATTTGACATGAAAATATTATATTGTATTAAGAAAATGCTAACTAAATTGTCGCTTTCAACCGAAATAGCTATAATTTTGCTGACATGATAATTGATATTTTCTCAAACATGCAATGAAATGTTGTAGTTACGTGCCTAAAAAGCGGCCGGGAAGTACCTCGTTGCCGGCCTAAGGCCGGCAAGTGCCTCTTTTTTAATTTTCAATTGACATAGGGTTGTGACCTGGCATCTTGGCTTTTAGCCAATAATTATCTGTAAGTAATATTAGTATTAAAAAAATGATTGACTAATTGTTGCAGTTATAATTAGGTATTTAAATTATATAATTAAAAATATGTACAATAACTACTCAAAATAATGTTTAAAAAGCCGTATTATACGGTGCGATCCGTCGGCCCCGATCACCACATGCGATTAATTGGACCCAACAGACCGCATCGTCTAATACCGCTTTTTGAAAATTTGCACCTATCAAACATGTCACACTTAAAAAAAAATGAGGCGTCGGTGTCGTATTTGATTTTTAAGGCAGTATAGCTTAGTGCTTTCGCCTGTCCACAAGGAATAAAAATATAAAAAAAGTATTTGACTTTTGTTGTGTTTCAAAGACAATTATGTAGTTAACTTATAATTTTTTAGAATGAAGATATTTTTTTTTTGTTTCATTTCATTGCATGTTTGAGAAAAGCATTATACATACCTCGGCCATGAAGTGACGGGTTGCCGTCCGAATACTATCCGGCCTCGCTTCGCTCGGCCGTCTACATATATTCGGCCGTTATTACTACCGGACGGCATTTCTACCGAGGCCGGGAAGTGACTGGTTGCCGGCCGAATATATGTAGACGGAATATATGTAGGATAGTACTCGGACGGCAACCCGTCACTTCATGGCCGAGGTATGTATAATGCTTTTCTCAAACATGCAATGAAATGAAACAAAAAAAATTATCACCTTTCTAAGAAATTATAAGTCAACTACATAACTAAGTCTTTGAAACACAACAAAAGTCAAATACGACAGCGACACCTCATTTTTTTTTTAAGATTTACCTGTTTGAAAGTTGCAAATTTTTTATTTAAAAAAGCGGTATCAGACGACGCGGTCGGTTGGGTCCAATTAATCGCATGCAGTGATCGGGGCCGACGGATCGCGCCGCATAATACTGCTTTTTAAATATTATTTTGAGTAGTTATTATACATTTATTTTAAATTATATAACTTAAATACCTAATTATAACTGCAAAAATTTGCCAATCATTTTTTTTATACTAATATTACTTATAGATAATTATTGGCTAAAAGCCAAGATGCCAGGTCACAACCCTATGTCAAATGAAAATTAAAAAAGAGGTACTTGCCGGCCTAGGCCGGCAACGAGTTACTTCCCGGCCACTTTTCTGGCACTTAACTACAACATTTCATTGCATGTTTGAGAAAAATGTATTCTCTCACATTGACTATGAAACTTACCTTTTTCAGAGGCGCTTTGCAAAATGCTTTATAAACATTTAACAGCGTAATATGATCACCCAAAGGTGAAATGAATTTCTGTTTGACTTTTAATGCTTCTTCCCGTTTATGCATTGGAGTATGAAAGATGTTTTCACTCGACAACATGGCGACTAAGCTTAACGCCTGTAAAAGGGGTCACTACAGAACATCGTGATAGTTATGATTACATTGATTATAATGTAATAATTGTAATACGTGAGCGTTTTAGTAAAAACGACTCACTGTTGCTTACCATAAGGGTGGAATTGGCATGTACCTTTATACTAGTTAAACGTCTAAACGCCCTTATGGCAAGGGACAAAGTGGGACATTTTTAACTAAAAAACGCTCACAATTGTCACATGTCAGATATGGACTAAGTTATAGCAACGACAAGAAAGACGAATTACGCCCTGAGGGAGATCTTTTAATGGATGGCTATGCCATTCGATCCCACCTTAACATTTTAATAGGCACATAATAATCCTCTTATTCATAAAAGTCTCTTAACTTTTTTTTTTTATGTTGGCACAACAAAGTGGCTCCACTCCACCTGATCGTAAGAGAAAAGTAGAGCCCAAATCGCGGCGGCAACGAACAGGAGGCAATCAGTAACCTGTTAGTTGCCACCGCCTTGCTGGCCCTCTTAACAAGCCGATGAGTATCGCCCTATAGACATATTACCCTATAGAGGTTCCGGGTTCGAATCCCGGCGAGGGCATTATTTGTGTATTTATTTATCACAAATATTTGTTCCTTGGTCATGGTTGTCTATGTATTTAAGTATCTATCTATTATATATATCGTCGCCTGGTACCCACATCACAAGCCTTAATTGAGCTTACCGTGGGACTAGGTTGATTTGTGTAAGATGTCCCAAGATATTTATTTATAAGACTAAAAGGGACAAACTATACTTATTGGCTTCTTAAGTTAGGAGACGTTTCTTAATAAGGGGTAATACAGCATTTCTCAAAAAAAATGTGTATTTGGATCACGTCTTCAATACCGTATTGATAAAAATTGGAAGGCTGGTAGCTTATGATGGTGCCGCTTTTGCCGTTTATCGTGCTACGCCTCACTTTCGCGCCAACATACTTGTTCGTCATTTAACTTGGGCCGTCATAAGCCCACTGGTAGAGACAATTATGCTGAACAAGATACATAACATTTACCAAAATGTATGAAACATTCCTTTATTGTTACCAAAAATTACGTATCTGGTAACAAAAAAAGAAGCTTCCGTACAAACTTTCTGGGACATTTTGGAAAATGTGGTGGATCTTACTCAGCATCACTGACTTGACCAGCCTATGATTTTTTATGAATGTCGCAGATGTGATAAATAAATCAATAAATAAATATCTTGGGACATCTTACACAAATCGACCTAGTCTCACGGTGAGCTCAATTAAGGCTTGTGATGTGGGTACTAGGCGACGATATAATTATACAATAGATAGATACATATAAATACATACAGCCATGACCAAGGAACAAATATTTGTGATAAATAAATACACAAATAATGCCCTCGCCGGAATTCGAACCTGGAACCTCCAGCTTCGTAGGCAGGCTCACTACCAACTAGGCTACGGAGGCTGATCTAAATTTGCCAATTTTTTGAGAATTGCTTTTTATTATAATTTGCAAACACCGTTTACTACGTAATAATTACTAAACAAACCTCGTCAAGGCAATCGAATTCAGGTGCACTGAGAAGTACTTTCGCATATTTAGGATCAATTGGAAAGGATGCCATTTTCTTCCCAAGCACAGTCAACTTTGGAGTGGTTTCATTATCAATAGCACCTGAAACACGAAAAAATACTTAATTAAAATGTACTTTATTATAAGAATTAACAAATAATGGAAGGCAAAAGAAAACGCTGCCCGCGTTTTCCATATTGAGGCTTATATTGATTTTTATACAACATATTGGCAGACCCTTATCTCATCTCATACAGTTTTGTGACATCATAGCAATGTACAGAAAGTTACCTTAACTTTATTTTCCATATTATTATGGACGATAATTCTTTTTTCAACCGACTCGGTTTGTTGGCAGGTTGGCACCAGTATAAATGTCAGAGTCTATTTTGAAACACTCATAAACTGGCATCACAGGATGACTTTTTTTATTCTGGAGCGGTTATCTCCGAAAATATTGACTTTAGAAAAAACATACTTTTAAGACCCTTATTCTTTTTTAAAATACCTATTTCAATGATACCCCACACTATAGGATTGCAGCAAATAAAAAAACATCCCTACTTCACTAGTTGGGGAAGTACCCTATAGGTAAATTATTTTAGAGAGATTTTTGCATTTGTAGTTGTGTACGGTCAGCACATAAGGAAATAAATAATTGGGAACTTTTATATTTTTTATACTGTTTACAGTCAGTTACACCAACTGCATCAAATAACATTAAACGATGATAAGCTAGAGACTAAAATAGTTAACAATCATTACCATAATATTTAATTCTAATCTTCTTCAACTCCAGACATTTCACTCTCGTTCTCATCCCCACTTTCATGCGATGAATCATTTGTGTTAACAATAATTCGTTCTGATATTATATCTAATCCCGCCTCATCCGCCTTGAAATTTGTTTTCCTCTTTAACGGCGTGCAGGCAAACATTTTTCCATTCCTCTACACTTATACTGTTAAATTTCTCCTCTGCTAACGTCATTATAGAACTCATGTTCGTTGTAATATTTCTCTTTGCCACGTAATTTTTCACTATCCCCCACTAACTTTGTGACTTTTGACAGTGAATATTATATTCTTCTTAAAATTGCGCCAAACCTTTTTTGGCCGTAAAATGAAATTGAAATCTTAAATTTAGAATCCCTGTTAATAAACATAAACAAATACTACTACAGGTGTAAAAATCTCTCGAAACTAATTTTACCATACGATGCAAAAGTTTACCTCGGGCATATATCAACATCGAAACATTTTTATTTAATGATGTTAAAATAATACAATATTGATCAATAAATATTACACAAAATAAATACTTAAATAATAAAAATGTGACGGACCTTATTTGCTGACTGTATAGTGGAATTCAAATTTCAAATTTAGAATCCGTGTACATACGAACACTACTACAAATGCAAAAATCTCTCTAAGATAATTTACCTAATATACATATCGCACGTTCGCACGTGCTCAATACATCTCCAATACTGAAATAACTACAGAATTATACAAAATATATAAAAACTTTACAAATAACCTTACCTAGTTCCTTTAGTAATGTTAATGAAGCATTGATAGAGTCTATTGGCGGCGTGTCAATAAGAGGGAATGTGCTAGGCTCGATGCCTGCTGCAATTAGCAACAATATCGTAGGCGCCAAGGGACATCTGTAAATAAGTAATATTTAGATTAAACTATTTGTAACTTGAGCTAAGTCACAGGTTTAAGGTTTTTAATTGTGATGCAGACAATTTTTGGCAAGTAGTAAATAAGCCGCTATAAGATTTTCATCACAGATGCTCAATATGTAAGCCATTAGCGGGAGTTACAGAAAATTTTCAACTAGATGGATTCTACTAGAATGTCGGATACGTGACGCTGCGCTATTCTTCGCGTACATCTAAGAAAGTTACGAATAAATTTTGGTGTATGATAATTTTATGGCTGGGTGTTTGTATTTATAGAGAATTCTCGGACTTCCCATATATTTCTAAGGTAGCTGTCAGAGCCGTTACGTTCCCTACAAAGTAGAATTTTTCGTGGAATGCGCCAATACCACAGTGAATTTAAAGGTAGACCGTAGACTTGTAGGCGTATACCTACTTTGTTAATCACGCGAGTGAAAAGGCAAATTGCGCTACGTTACTTCAAACTTGGATAGATCCAATTAACAGTCCGTGCGGAAAGTGAAGGCGTCTGGCAGCAAGATACGCGTATAAATATAATAACAAGCCGCTAAATATTTTTTGTCCCTATCGATCTCATCAACATGTGGTCGAAAGGAGCAAACAATACTTAGCGGCTTGTTAAGTTGGGAGACGTTTATGAATAAGGGGGTACGGTTACACCTATCTAAGATAAGCGAACATTATGTGAGTCCGTATAAATCGGATTTTAGCAATAACTGAACTGCTAAGCCTGAGCTGTTCATTAGCTGCCATATTCATAAACGACTCCCAACTTCCCATTGTAGGTTGTCCCTTTCCGTCTTATAGAAATATTGATAAGACGTAAAGAGACAAACGATACTTATCGGCTTATAAAGTTAGAAGACGTTCATGAAAAAACGGCCAAGAGCATGTCAGGCCATGCTCAGTATAGGGTTCCATAGTTATTCGAAAACGGCTGAGCCTATTATGTTCGAAATAGTTTTATTTTCAAGATCTATAAACCCACTTCATGATTTTTTTCATATTTTTTGGACACGCGGATCAAAAGTTAGAGGGAGGGGAGGGGGAAGACAATATTTTTTTATTCTGGAGTGGTTATCTCCGAAAAAAAACTTACTTTTAAGACCCTTATTCTTTTTTAAAATACCTATTTTAATGATACCCCACACTATAGCATTGCAGCAAATAAAAAAACTATCCCTAACTTCACTAGTTGGGGGGGTACCCGGAAAAAAAACTTATTTTTATTCTATCACTTCGTCGGTAGTCTAGTACTAACGTCCATTGCGCTATGTTGTGAACAGACAGACAGACAGACAGACAGACGGACATGGCGAAACTATAAGGGTTCCTTGGTTACTACGGACGGAACCCTAAGAAGAGGGTGAATATGTAATACATTACCTAACGATCTCAGGTGTACTATGCGCCGGCCTGGCAGCGAAGTCCTTCGCGGTGAAGAGTCGGTAGGCGGCGCCGGCGGCCGTGCGGCCCGCGCGCCCCGCTCGCTGCCACGCCGCCGCCTGCGCGCATGCGCGGACTCGCAGGCGCTCCGCCCCCGTTGCTGTACACCATGTCCTGGGTAAACACCGCGCAATACTGAATTGAAAATCTGCTCGGTAAAATGATCTGTTCAAATCTATGTTAGCATTTGAACTCGTTAAGGCAGAAGTAATGTAAGAAAGGGGGAATGTCGCCAGCATTTTGGGGAGTTTTCCGGAGGCAGGGGACCTCAGGGAGGTGTTTTATATTTAATATTAAGTTAAAATATTTTTGTTAGTTTTGTAATTAAGGTTTTTATTTTTACGCTAATTATAATTATTTTAGTTTACTTTTAAGATCATGTTATTAATTATTGTAATATTGTATGTTTTGTGCTAATAAATTTTTGTAGAAGTAATTAATAATTATGTAAGTTTTCATTAAAAATAAGTCATAGTTTTCCTTCCTCTTTATATGTGCATTTATTATGCTGTTAGTGGCCGAGGGGTGCAGGCATCAGCCGCGAAAACTGAGCACGTGGGTTCGATCCCCACCTTGGACGTTAGGTGATCTTGGTCGTTTTTCTTTGGTATATGACATCTAATATTTATAACAATAGTGATATAATATTTTCTTCGGGTACCGCGAGGATTACAACTTAAATATAACTTGAACATATTGCGAAAGAACAAATCAAATTATTTATTAACTAAATATTTTGATTTGTACTTTTAATTTTTCTCCAGTAGTCACACTACTTAATACTATATATTTTCTTTGGTATATGACATCTAATATTTATAATTAAATATAACTATGAAAACGGATAAACTCGCGTATATTAATTAAATTTATCGTCATCCCGACGTGTCGAACACTTTACAGGGTTCGTGGACTGCGGGCGAAAAAAATCTTGCAACAAGTCGCTTTCATAGTTTTATTTCAACAATAGTGATGTTACTGGTTAACCTTTTAAAGGTAACATCACTTTTCTATCTTACCTCTCTTTGACAACTCCTGTATCAATAACACACTTTATTTGTGGAATTGTCACAGACGCCTCTGCAATATTTGTAGCTAGAACAACTTTTCTCATCCCTGAAGGTGTCTGTTTCCATACTTGGAGTTGTTTAGCAGCGGGAAGTCCAGCATACAGGGGACACACTAGCAAAGGAGGTCCGGGAGCTTCCTAAAAAAGGCAATCTGATGTCAAGTAACAGTTGGATAAACAGTTTTATTTTTGTATGATAATGAAAACAGTATAGTATCCCTGAAAATGTGTAGCACTTTACTAGTTAGTTTCTTTACTCGGTAAGGGAAATGTTATTTTTCTGAACATTCATTTATTTTATTATGTGTTTATTGGTTAATATATGATTACACATAGGACTTACTTTAGCTATTTGCTTTATGTTGTACATTACTGTCTCAATTTCTTCTTGTCCCGTCAGAAACACCAAAAAATCATTGCTAAAAATAAATTCAAATTGGAAGCACATGTTATTCATAATAATCCAAATATACAACTTAGACAATTATAATATGTTAATTACAGTTAATATGCCGTTTCAATTTGTAAACAGTTTTTTTTATATATGTTCCACAGCTATAGTCAGACTAGAAAACTACTCGTATATGACCAAGGTTTCTACAAGCATACAAAATGCCTGTTTATTATTGTTATAGTATGGTAAAAAATTGTATGGTGTTAGTATCACAGTTTCAAACTTATGAAGTGATAGGCCTAATTATAATGTCTACTTACTTTGCTGGCATAGTCCTATGAAGTTCGAATAGTGTACAAACTGCAGCATACTGGTAATCTTCCTGCTTCATCTTCGAGTGGTAGATAGTTACAGGATGTGTCCTACCTTCCAAGTATATCACGGGACAGTTATTGAAATAAGTTCTGAATGTGTCTACGTCCATTGTTGCTGACATCACTATAACCTATAGACACAGGTACTTGATTACTTAATATGAACCCAATATGACATTTGTATTGCACATGCTTTCAAGTAAGACCCAAATGATATAATTCCTTTTATGAGAATTATACATATGATTATAAACTAGGAACAAATTCTATTCGGACATAATTATGTCTGCACAACATCTTTGACATATTTAAAGAAACAGTGCAGTATTATGGAAAGTGCTTTTGCCCACCATGGCACAATTGTACATTTGGTTTTGGGGACAATATTGAGCTTGCATTATAGGTAGATGTCCGTGTTTATACAGTGTGTTACCATGACCCAGGCTCTTACGAAAATGGGTAATAATATGCATTACTGGCAATCGTTTTCAAGTATTAAGAGTTGACAAATATTTAAATTAACTATACCTACAACTATTTTTATTTCCTTCAACTGATCAAAGTGACGCATTTCCTGCTTAGTTGTCAAACACTGTGAATGACTGTGGTCTGTCATTGTCAAATGCTAATTAATGATTTATTTTGAAGTATGTAATGTAGCTTCTCACTGAAGTTTTTTTACAAAATTAATTACATTTAAAATTAGAATTTTTAATCATATAATGCTCACGGTTAGGTTAAAAATCAATACAAGCCTGCATGATGTTAACATGCTGTTTAACCCATTCAGGGCGACGCTCGAACTCTCGATCGAAGTACGGCGCGCTACCATACATTCAAACTTGCCATTGCAGAGTCACGCACAAGTGGCGTTACTCAGTGGCTCGGCGGCGCACAGTATCGCGCGCCCGTGATGTTGTACATATTGGATGGCGTTATGCCCGAAATTACTTTAACCAATGAATTTATTTAATAAACTTTTGTAAGACATTTATTTGTTGAAATAAATATCTGACGGGGTGAAATTTTATTTGCTATTTACTCTCTACAAGTTGTCATCGCGAAACAATGTCTGCTGTTTTATAAATTTCAATCATATCTGCACAATTTATACTTAACAGATGATTTACTTAAAAATTACTCACAAAAAAGTTCCTAATTATAACCAGAGATGGGCAAAATTTATTCGAATGACGAATAACGAATAAGAATAAAAAAAATCATCGCGAATGACGAATGAAATTGTCGAATGATTATTTTTATTCGAATAGATTATTCGTAGAATAATTTAATCGCGAATAATTTATTCGTCGAATGAATTTTCACGAATAATTACTAAAACAAAGTAACTTTCTGCAGTCTTGTCTGTCCCTATATATGGTCAGATCTTTAAAACTACGCAATACGCAATGGATTTTGATGCGTTTTTTTCATAGTAGTTATTCAATAGAAAGGTTTATAAATGTATGATGCATGCATAATATAGTATAGTATAAGTACTGATAAATTTTGAGGATTCTCATGAGATGTCGTAGATACATTTTTTTGCGCTTAAATTGCAAATAATGTTCTTATATCTTCCGCACTATTTCTTGTGAACATGATTACTAATAATTTCTATTGTTTGCTAGAAAATAAGTACTTCCGGGCGAAGATGTAATACTTATATGGCACGTGCAAAAACTAACGAAAAAGGTTTCAGGTTAGGGTTTGCATTTGGCGTATCTATTATAGGGATAATTAAAAAAAGTGCAAACATATTTTAGGATCAACATGGATTTATTATAATTTAGGATTCGCCCAGAAGCATGCAACTGATAAGAAAAAACGGGTTTCTCGCTCATAAATATACCCGTCTCTTTCTAGGCTAATAGAAAGTAACTTTGTGTATGACTAACCCATTGTCTCGCTAATTATACTTACTACCTGGGTTTATATATTACCCCTAACCCTTAACATTCCTTAGCGTGCTAGAACTTAGAGCAAATTACAGTATTCACGATTTATGTTAAATATTATGTTTGATGTTGTTTCATTTAATATAATGCAACAGAAAAAATATGTTTTTCGTAGATTTATTCGAATGAAAATAACGAATAAATCATTCGTCATTTAAAAACTAGCAGAATAATTCATTCGTGGCTGATTTTCATTCATTCATTCATTCGTGACTAAATTATTCCCGAATAAAGAAATCGTGAATTATTGTTTATTCGAATAATTATTCCGATAAAAAATTATTCGAATAATGCCCATCTCTGATTATAACCAACATAAGTACCTCTCAGAGTATAAATGGTCAACACAATTTCACTTGTGATGTAGTTAACTTTATACAGGGTGTTTGCTTAGCGGTGTCGGAGCTTTAAAGGGCTTAAACCAGTGGCGGCTGTACCTTAACTGCGCTCGTGCGCTGCACTACCATAAAATTTAACAGAATCGCCATCAATTAACATTTTCAAATATGTACCCATTCCGTCCATACGACATTCCTATATTTTTATTTTCAAATATAAAAATTTCTATGAAGCCGTTTACTGTAGCGAAGTCCGTTAAACTATTTTTTTCGCGCGTAGCGTACGTCATCCGTGCGCTCGGCGGAGCGCACTCGTCATCGAGTCGAAATTGTATGGGAATCGCGTAAACACCTCTGGCGCGTGAGACGGAAGATGCTACGTACAAACTGTATGAAGAAATATGCGAACTTGGAGCGCCGTCCCGACCGGGCGGTGCCGATGACTTCCGGAAGTTCCCGATTAGACACGAGGCGGCGCGCATCGGCCGGAGAGATGTAATATCTTTGCATTGCACTTGTTGTTTCTGTTTGTTATTAGTGTTATTAATTTGTTTATTAGCATAATTATAAGATTAAAACTGTAGGTAAACTAAATCAAATAATATTTTATGAAATGTGTGAAAATAAATGTGCAAATTGCATTTTTTAATTACGACATTATTTTCCAAACTAACTATACTAAGTGCACCACCGGTTCTCGAAGTCAGCAGCCGCCACTGGCTTAAACTACGATCAATTTCATCGATAAATTAACATTTTTTTTTGATCCAACGTTAATTAAATGACGGTAATTTTGAAATTTCAAATAGACAAATACGGGTGCACGTGGTATTGGAATTATACGTTTGTTATCGGTCATAGGACGAGATTTTTTTTGCAAGGATAGCCTTGCAAAAAAATCTCGCTAGAGAAGTCATTAGATAAGCAAACTAATAAAGCTAATCATTTGACTCTACTATTTCCACAACAAGGCCAAAAATTTTTTTTAAATTAAAAATATTAACAAATCCACCTTCATTTTGCAATTCATTTCATTTTACATGAAAACTAGGTGGTTAAGATAGGTTTTTGTGTTGTTATTTGTTAGTACAGGATGTTAGTTAAAAAATAACTCCATAATTACAGTTATAATTTAAGCACTTTAGGCATTACAAGTGCTCAAACATGCACTGGAAGGATGGAAGGCGGCCACTTACCTTTCCTACAAAACAAAAACACATTTTTGGTGCATGTTTGAGCACTTGTAATTTCTAAAGTACTTAAGGTATAACAGTAATTATCATGTTATTTTTTAGCTAACATCCTGTACTAGCAAATAACAACACCAAAATCCTATCTTAATGGCCTAGTTTTCATGCAAAACTAAATTAATTGAAAAATGAAGGTGAATTTGTTACTATGTTTAATTTAAAAACATTTTTGGCCTTGTTGTTGAAATAGTGAAATAGTAGAGTCAAATGACTAGCTTTATTAGTTTGCTTATCTGATGAGCTCTCTAACGAGATTATTTTGCAAAGATAGGACCGATAACAAACGTACAAATCTAGAAATACCACGTGCACTCGCATTCGCTTGTTTGAAATTTTTGCGTGTGAATTTCATTTATCTGTTGAAAGGTTTATTAGAAGTAGCCGCCATCCATTGTTTCCATTGTCTTGTACCAGTCGCACAACTTTAACTGCCTACATCGGAAGGTTAAACTGATAAGGACCTTTTGTGGAAATTCCATTTATTCGCCATTGAAGTCGCCGCAAATTTCTATTTTTAAATTTACACCGTTAACAAAGTCACCGCCATCCATTGTATCTATTTTGTTTTCATACAGATAAGGACATTTGGGTGTGTTTATCGACTGAAGCATACATCTATATTTGCATCGTCAAACAAATGCAATTACATCGGTATTTTTATTTATTGCATTTTTTCTACCCCGGTCCTTTTCACTGCACCTACCTACTTAACCGTGTGTATATTAGTAAATAATGTACTTACGCTGAAAAATTTTCCGTTTTTCCAAGTATAAAAACTTTATTTGAAGTATTTTTATAGTACCTGTGTACTTACCTACATCTAAATAAATGCACTAGATCTGTCTGTTCACTAAAACTCAAACATTTGTATACCTTACGCAAACTCCTTATATTATTTACGAACTTAAATATTTCGGTATAACATACATGTAATTTCGCTGGTTAGAAACAAATTCTGCATACCGCCATCCATTACCACTGTAAAGTCGTTATAATCTTACAAAGAATACAAACACCATTTTGAATCACGCCAAAATAAACCTTACCTGCGCGGGCTAAGGTCCATATTAAATATGTATATTTTTTTGAGTTTCGTTATTCTAGTAGAGCTCAAAATGCAACACGCTTCGCCCACTGAATCACAACACGTTGGCGTGATTCTCTAAAGTACCGTAAATAGTCATATTTTGTCTGGAAATGGTAATATGGCATTTTAATATTTATTTACATCTCATTACAGTTGTTAGATAATGAAAAAATATTTACGAAAACCTGAATTCTCTATTTTTTGTTTAGCGGTTATAAAAAGTAGAATACAGGAATAATATACCAAATATATGTATAAGGTATTTTAGCCTCATGTTTTAACTATGTCAAATGGATAATATTAAGTCCATAAGTTTAAAAATGATGGAGATAATCGACTTAACAAAATAACGCAACATGTGCGTGATCAGTGGCTAAGCGGCGTTGCAAAATCACGCATACGCTGCGTGATTAGCGCTGAATGGGTTAACCTCCAGCCGCCCAGACAGTAATATTTGCCAATGAAATTTGGATTGACATTGTAGGAAATAGAGTAAAATTTCTTTTGTTTCAGGAATAAGGATTTCTTTTGTTTTATCCGTGCGGTGACGGAGTAAGAATACAAAAATCACCGCCCCTCTCTTCCCGTGGGTGTCGTAGGAGTCGACTAAGGGAAATACTGAGTATCCAGCTTCTCAGCCGGTGGTAGGGTATTTTTACTAGTACCCGCCTGGTTGGCTACCACCGTACATTCGGTGTAAACGCCCGTGAAATTACTTACCTTCGTGTTTGCCGTGTTTCGGGGTCAGCCGGTGTATTTACCAGCATCTAGCGGACCAGCAAGGCGGTGGCAACTAACAGGTTACTGATTGTCTCCTGTTCATTGCCGCCGCGATTTGGGCTCTACTTTTCACTTACGATCAGGTGGAGTGGAGCCACTTTGTTGTGCCAACGTTATTTTTATTGGGTCGGCAACGCGCATGTGACACCCTGAGGTTGCAGGCGCCCATAGGCTACGGTGACTGCTTTCCATCAGGCGGGCCGTATGCTTGTTTGCCACCGACGTGGTATAAAAAAAAAAAAAAAAAGGAGACCTTTTTATAGGTCTCTGGGCGACTAGAGGATATTGTTTCAGATAATATACTATAAAAGGAATACTACCTTCAGTGGATTAAGTTTCTTTTCTAGCCTTTCCTTTTGTGCCAATTTTACAATGCCAAAGAGCACATCAGTGCTAACTGTGCGTTCATGGGCTTCATCAAGTATGACAATGGAATACTTCTTCAGTAAAGGATCAGCTATGGCCTCCCTGAGCAGCATACCATCTGTCAAGTATTTCAGTTTTGTTCTAGGGCTGGTCATGTCCTCAAATCTAACTGAATACCTAGAAAAACATTCATTTATATCACAAGTGTAATTTATAGTAGCATTAAATTCGGAAATCGGATGAGTTTACCAAAAAACAGAATTCTAATAAATATAACTGCTTAGTATAGGCATAGCAAACATTTTATTACCCTACAATGTTCCCTATATTAGTGCCCATTTCAGCAGCCACCCTAATTGCAATAGTGATGGCTGCAACTCTTCGTGGCTGCGTCACAGCAATGCACCCAGGTCCTTCTAGGCGATGCTCATGTATCAGCTGAGGTAACTGAGTTGTCTTTCCACTTCCGGTCTCACCAATCAATATCATTGTATCACTTTTTTTTATTTCTTCTATTAATCTAAAAATAATAAAACAGTATTTAATAACAACCTTTTTTATTTTAGAATATATCATAAAATCAGGACCAACACAGAACATCAACCAGTTTAAGAACCGATTAGACAAATACCTAACTGGAAGAAAGATTAACTAACTGGAGATAACTTGGATGCAGGCAACTAACAGTTGTATCAACTGCCTGCCTGATGTACAAATAATAAAAATAAAAAAATTGCTTTACTGAGAGCCACAACTATAAAAATTCTCACTATATAATGTCTAAAGAAAAGCAAAGCAGAACTACACCAAAATACACACCTGCCTCTGACAGCATACACGGGCAAGCACTTTCTTGCTTCCAACAGGTTTGCAACAGCTGCTTGTTTTATAGGAGATTTTACTGTTCCATTTTCAGGCTTACAGCCATTAGATGTCAAAGTTTTGTTCTGTGTATTGCAAGATTTTTTTCGTTTTACATTCAAGTTTTCAATAAAAGATTTTCTCTTAAAATTATCGACATTGCCTCCATTTGTCTTGCCCATAGACGTATATTTGGAATCCATTGTAAAATTCTAAAATTCACACAGACATTCATGAGTTTCATGACATTGAAGTAGACTACAACAAAATAATCAGTTGAATAACCTTAGAACCTTACCAATGTTGTTTATTTTTAAAGTTGATATTAAATGAAAGATATTTCTATGTGCATGGCCATACTGTTCAGCAAAGATAGGGGTAGCCCTGGAAATTGGATATATTTCGGGACAAGTGCTATGTAAACTGTTCACCCTCTGCTCTAATCCAAATAAAAACACATTCGGTAGTCGCATTAGTTTTGTTACCCGAAACATTAATGTAACCGGTGCCACAAAACACAAAAATCACAATATTATTTCCATTCTATTAAAAAGGACATTAGGAAAAGCACGACAACCTGCATACCACACCACATAGGCACATAACCCACAAAATCCACAATCCACAAATACGGAGATTACTGTCAAATTTAATGTCAAAATTTTTTATTAGTTCCGTATTGGACATATGGACGATTGTTCTTCTCACACATTTTTCAAACAGTTTTCAGCAAATTTCCAGTCCAATAAACAAGCAAACAATCCAAATATCTAGTATCACATCACCGTGGGTACGTGATGGGTATACAGTATTTTTTTATGCAGTATGTGTGCTGTATGGCTATGTGAATAAACCATAGCAATAAACTAATTACAACAATAATACTAAAGTACACCATAGTTAATAATTGGTTAACATTCCATTAGGACTGAAATGTCTCGTTATGTCATCTGTCGAATAGTCAGTGTCAGTGTCAGTGTCATCCCGACAGACAGCAAGGCAAAATAATTTGCCTGGCTAATAAATAGTATGTTATGTTACGGTTTATTTAAGTCTTATAAAAGTTACAAAGGTTAAGTCAAGTAGAGCTGTTGATAGTATTGATTATTATCAACCTTGCATTTATTTTTACTTAGTTTTTATTCATAGTTGACATACATTGCACTTTCCCTGTGTAGATAAAATTTGAATTATGATAACCTCTAAAGTATTACAAAGAAGTCTTAGTCAGTATAAGTATTTAAGCTCAGAATCAAAAAATCCTTTCAAGAGAACATGGGACACAATCGCTAAAGAATTACCGGCTATGTTCGGTTTAAATGCTAAAACCCAAGATTATCCAGAACATGCTGATATCGTAATCATTGGAGGTGGTTATATTGGCACGTCTGTTGCATATTGGCTTAAAACGAAAGCTAGCCACGGTCTTTCTGTTGTTGTACTAGAAAAAGACCCTACAGTAAGTTTACAACGTTTTTTTGTACATACAAAGTTAAGAGACAAATAAAGGTTTCCTTTGAATAATGTACATTGTATCATTTTTTTTTTTACAGTATGCTGCAGCAAGGAAAAATATGTCATGTGCATCACTAACTCAACATTTTTCATTACCAGAAAATATTTATCTTTCCCAACATAGTGCTGAATTTCTAAGAAATGTAAAAGAACATTTGGGTTCTAATGTTGACTTAAAATATGTACCGAAAGGACACTTACTGCTAGCTTGTGAAGAACATGCCGAAAAACTTGAACAAAATGTCAATGTTCAGCGGGAATTTGGCATCAGAAATGAATTGCTGAGTGCAAAAGAAATTCAAAACAAATTCCCTTGGATTAACACAGATGATGTGAAACTTGGTCTGTTTTTTTAATTGTTTAAATATTATGATTATTTTATACTAATAATAATAATATGATTCCCTGTTTTTAGGATGTTTGGGGTATGAGTCAGAAGGAACCTTTGATTCTTTGACCCTACTAGGTGGTCTTTTAAAAAAATCATTAGATATGGGAACTACTTACATTCATGCTGAGGTAACAGGGTTTGAATTAGAGAAACAACGAGATGTATTAATGGAAGGTATCACACCTGGTTCATTTGAAAGGATTAATAAAGTTGTGTATAGAACACCAGATAATCAAGAATCTTCCATAAAATTTGCTGCTTGTATTTTGGCTGCGGGACATGAGTCTAGCCAAGTTGCCCAATTAGCTAAAATTGGTAATGGTGATGGATTATTAGCCATACCTTTACCTATTGAGAAAAGGTAGGTTGTATAAAAAATGTATGCTTTGAAATATCCATCTGACAAGAAAATTATTTAACCTTTTCACTACCACATCATAAAAGAAATAGTGTCTCACCCATGTCAAGCAACAAATTGTACCTAAACAACTGTCAACTCTGTATTGTCTAATTAAGGTGTATTTTATTATGAAAGTGACTATATATCAAGTTGTTGGTGAGTGGGGAATGAAAATGGGTATAAGCATTTCTACATTAATGTTATTGTTGGATTTCTACATTAATGTTATTGTTATTCAACATGACTGTATACTGACTTTCCATGTTTACCTATGGTAAATTGATTACGTAATTTACGTCCATAATGGGGTAAATTGCTAGTAACTGACCACCCTCCAGTAACTGGCCACCTTATATAAAAATGAACTCTATGTACTCATAATTAAAATTCATTTTGAAAGAGCAAGAGTGATTGACATTGACATGACAAATCGTTATAAAATTAATTCTAAGTTAAGCACATAGAGTAAATTTTTATTCAAAGTGTCCAGTTACTGGAGAGTGGCCAGTTACTAGCAATTTACCCTACCATGACACATTAAGTCCATAATTTTTTGTGTTTTGACAGGGAGTCTGAAGTATATTCCGTAGAAAACATAAACAATAAAACTAGTTTGAATACACCTCTTATAATGGATACAAGTGGAGTCTGGATAAGGAAAGATGGTTTAGGGAGCAACCTATTGTGTGGTGCTGTTCCGCTTCTTTCGCAGAGTGCTACTGGGCTGTTTGATGATGAATATACAAACAAAATCATAAAGCCGTCCTTATTAAATAGGATTCCCAAATGTAACACAGCACAGGTAAAAAATTAAAAAACAAAAATTCACCATGCCATAATACATATAAAGGAATTATTTTAATGTACATTTCTCTATTATTTTCCTTAGGTCACCAAAATTGCAACTGAAGCATATGACTATTGTCATTACGACGAAACTGGTATTTTGGGACCACATTCGTATCATAATAACTTGTACATAGCAGCAGGTTTTGGAAAGCAAGGTAATAGTTACATTAATGTGACCAGGAATTAGATACCGGTTTTTTTTTCATTTAAAAGAATGGTTCTAATTTAGTTTGTTTTTGTTCTTCAGTATATAAATTCTTTTTTAATGGAGTAATTCAAAAATACGATGTTTTTAAGTTACATAAAATATTGAGTACTTACTTCATAAAGAGTGAAATATTGAGCTAATTATAGGTCTTTCAAATAAACTCGTCAGTCTCCGTAGCCTTGTTGGTAGTGACCCTGCCTACGAAGCTGGAGGTTCCGGGTTCGAATCCCGGCGAGGGCATTATTTGTGTATTTATTTATCACAAATAATTGTTCCTTGGTCATGGCTGTCTATGTATGTAAGTATCTATATACAGGGTGTCCCAAAGTTATGGACAAGAAGGGGGAGCACCTTAAATGTCGAAGATAGTGTATTTTGCTGAAAGAAGACTTAATGTTATTTTTAAAATTTAATAATTCTGCATTCAAAGTTTTTCAAAAAATTACTTGCTTCACCCGGAAATCGAACCCGCTGCAAGTTTTTTTTGGAATGTTGATTAAAATTTTTTTGGTTATTCTTTTACTGGATACTATGTTTCTTAAGAAAAATTGTTATTTTTTATCTATTATTATATATTTTTTATCTGTTTTTTTTTAAAGTAGGATGCCTAGAATGCCTATGCCTATGCTTAGAAAATGCAAAATTTTTTTGGATTTTTTTTTAATGCAGTATTATTTACTTTTCAAAATAAAGTCTTCTTTCAGTAAAATATCTTATTTACGATATTTAAGGTACTTCCCCTTAATATCCCATAACTTTGGGACGCCCTGTATATCTATCTATTATACAGGGTTATTTTTTCACGGGTACAATAAATTTTCCCACATATTTGGTATCAATAATAGCCTCGTCCTGCCCGTATACTAAATTAGAGCTTTTGAAATTGAAACCTAATGAGTTCGAAAATATAATCGCTTTTCTTTTGTTCTTAACAATCAAATATGTCCTTTATAAATCACATTGGGCAGGACGAGGATAGATTACATTTATCAAATAAAATTGTCATTTTTTTTTTCATTTATTATTAATTTATCCTTCATGCAAATGCAAAATAATGGGCCTACTAATGATAAGACGTCAACGGGGTGCGGGACGCAGAGGGCGGCGGAAAGGGGTGAGCGACCTGCGCACGAGTTGGCAACATAGCAGTTACCTCAATCTCGGTGACTAGGTCAGGGACGGTCAGTGTCACGGTTGACGTAGGTATGTGCGCACGCGCCGCATCGTACTACCTTCAGTCGGAAATTGCTCGTACGAAATGGTTCGTAATTATTTTCTCATTGGGGAAAATGCAGTGGCAGCCCAGCGGCTATACGCTGAAGAAACTGTGGCCCGCCTGGAAAATGCCAGTGTTATAGCTATGGCCAGCCAGGTCAACAGATTTGACCCCGTGTGACTGTTTTTGTGGGGTGAGGGTAGGCCCAAAATTTAAAAGACTTAAAAAATCTAATAATAAGTGCATTTGATGAACTTAAAAGTGAGAACTACAGACTTGTGTTGGGAAATATCGAAGGAAACATTCAAAAACGGGCAAGAGTGTGTTTAGATAACCACGGCCAACATTTTGAACACTTGCTTAAGTATGTGAATTAATTAATTAGTATGAGAAATGGACTCCATTAATCAGGTATGTTTTTTTTATTCCAATCATTGTGCATAAAGTTGATTTCAAGTGTTTAAATACGCCTCAATGAAGAAAGTTTCTGTCCTTAGTGCAAGTATGAAGGAAGATTTGGGATCAAGTAAAATTTTTTTGCCAAGTCATAATCATAAGTTAATTATCATTGCAGCTTTTCTAAGCCGCCATGCCACGTGCGATGACGTTGTAAACAAACAGTTGCCAGTTCGTGTGTTTTGCTAGTTATGTACATTGATAATGCGTAATGCGTCCAATTTTCTTATTAGGTTTGCGGATAAGTTCAAACATCGGTATTTTAGTTTTTTTGTTCTAAAGGGGTAGTAACAAAAAATGTTAGTATTCTGTAACTTGGACTACTATTACGTATGTTGATTTATTGTACTGGTGAAAAAATAACCCTGTATATATCGTCGCCTAGTACCCACATCACAAGCCTTAATAATTGAACTTACCACAGGACTAGGTTGATTTGTGTAAAATGTCCCAAAATATTTATTCATTTATTTAAACAGGTTCTGATCCCTGAATGTGACACATCAAAAGACCTCCAATCCAATGAAAAATCTATCATTTCATTTAGGCCCCAATGTCAGAAACACATTTAAGTTTTTTTTGTTTCAGGTTGCCAACATGCACCAGGTATTGGAAGAGCTATTGCTGAACTGATAGTTGATGGCCAATATGTTTCTACAGACTTAACAAGGCTAGGCTTCGACAGGTTTCTCACAGACAGCCCATTAATAGAATTCAATGTTTACTAATATAAGTTCATTAGAATTATAATATTACATAAATAGAAACAGATGTATGTTATTACTAAATTTTATTTATAACTCATACAGAACAAACTGGCATATTTTTTCTATTATAGTTGCCGATTTCTAAGAATGAACTTTTGACAGCTTAATCCTTTATTAATATGAGGGAGACTCACCATTTTTCAGATAGTCTTAAAGTCATATATATAAGGCTCATTTTTAAACTGTCAAATGTTCTTTCTTAGAAACCTGCAATTATAAATTATTTTCTCTTATATTGATTAAACTTTCACAATTATCCCTCATAATTTAATGACAAGCGGGTCTTAATCGCGTAAATATACGTTTAATACTATCCAAACGTTACACCCGTGACCGCAGACATACTGGCAGAAAATGTATCAACTCCTAGCTGCGCGGGTTTTGCCAACTACCCGCACTGGTTGTCCACATTTTAAAATGGACTAATAAATATCTACATTGTTTAATAATTTAAATACATACTTAAAACAACAAAAAATATTTTAGTACATATGGAATTTAAAACGAACCATTATAATTTATAATGAATATATGTATACATAATATGTTAATTCCGACACAATCATATATATATATATATATATATATATACCGGGTGGCCCATTCAATTCGGTCAGTATGGGAAGTCTGAAACTATAAGACATACGAATATTTGTTCTTAGGAACCATGTCATCGATTTTAAAAATAATGAAAACTACGTTGATAAATATAAAAGAAAAAATGTTTTCTTAAGATTTACACAACAAACACCTAGTAAAATAAATTTAAGTATATGAAAACAATGAATTCCTTTCATTTTAGACATCATGTTTCTTAGAGACATTTACAGCTTAAGACCTACACAAACGATATCTAAATAAAAATAGTGTATTTTTTTCAAAACAACCGGGTTCGATTCCCGAGCTGGGTACAGTTTTTTTTTTCAAATGTATGAATGCAGTTTTTCTTTTTATCAAAATCGGTGACTTAGTTCCTAAGAACAAATCTTCGTATGCCTTATAGTTTCAGACTTTTCCATACTGACCGATTCGAATGGGCCACCCTGTATATGTCGGAATGGAGTCATAATTTGATTCTAAACAGAAGGAATCCCTAAAGTTTGATATGAAGTTAAAATTAACAAAAATTGCAATCTGGAAACTCTCAGTATAAAACGTAATTAAGACTCAGAATTTGTACAAAGTGTTGGTTTACCCTATCTACTTGAACTGTGCTGGTGGTGCTGCGAAAAGAGCGCCACCCTGCTTGGATGCCACACGAGATGGGGCGAATCCCAGTAACTTCTGAATGTTCTGTCTGCAAATAAAAAACATCAACTAAGTAAAATTTACAACAAAATGAGAACTGTTAAAGTATTATTGGGTACTGCATTAAATCATACACAAGTTATAGCAGGTATGCGTTTAAGTGTTACGTAACGCAATTTTTGAAGATTTTTGACCTCCCTCCCCTTCTTGCAACGCACCGTAACGTCCTTCTGTTTTTTACCTAAAAAAAAACAATGTTACGTAACGTGTTGTAAAGCAGACCCCCTCCCACCCCTGTAACGCATCGTAACATTCGTAACGTTTTACAAGACACCTCCACCCCCAAAATTGCGTTACGTAATACTTGAACGCCCCCTATGGGTATTGAGTAGGTTTTTCAAATAAAGTTAAATTGTGGTTGATTTGTTTTATATATACCTATTCATGTCAACAATTAAGCATTCATCTGCATAAAAACAATATAAAAATGCAAAAAAAACATGTTTTTAATCATAATAAAATTGTTGTCAATAATTAACTAAACTGACAATAATTTAATATTTAAATTTATATACATAGCAGTGTTACTGCTTAATGTACATACAATTCAAAAAACAATTAGAGATGTTCCACAAAAAAATTAATCATTAACTTGAAAATTTACTCATAATTGAATGCTTTTTTGTAAACACCTGAATATATATGATAAATTACCAAGAGCATGGAATTACATATTACAAGCAGACCAACCAGTTTTCGTTTGAATTTTCTCAATTTTTGTACTGTAATCACTCTACTAATTGTAAACCTAATTGCAAAGACAAGTGATACTTTTACTGACACCACTACAAATGCAATTCCCAGCTCTCAATAATTTATCTAAATTTCTAAAATAATAGTAACACAAAATATCTATTAGATATTATAGTTACATATAATTACAGCTCAAGGCGCTGGTGACAACAGACAAATAGACAGCAGAGTGTCACATTAAACCCTAAAAACATAATTCAAAATGTATTACCTTATACTCATAGTGCATAATATATATAAGAAAATAAAAGAGCAATCATAAAAATCATCTCCTGGCAGGTTCCTATGACTTAGTCCTTGAATCCATGAAATTGGATAAAATGGTAGCTTGGCTACTACTCTTCCGTCAAATCTGTAAAAAAGAAAAGTAATGGATTATAATCACACATCATCACCTATGTTATTTCATACTTTCATGTTACCTAGGAAGAGTGGAGTCTCCCAACATAGGAATTATTGCTTACAGGGCCTGTTTTTATAAAATACAGAATTTTGGCTTTTAATGTTTTGTTTTTGACCTGTGGTACAGATACTAGAACAAATATTCAACAGTTATGAGGTTACAAGAGTGGACTATGTTGAAGGAGGCCAACACTCATAGAGCTAAACACTTAAAATTAGCTATAAGAAACATACTAAACAATATGTCAACACTTGAAACCACAGGAGACACTACCATCCTTGAAATTTACAGTGTACAATAACTACAGTGGTTTTTAAAATAAGGAAATGTAATGTTCCAAATGTTCCATTCATATATGTCAGCTCTTCTGTTACCAATCCCACAGGTGATTTTGTTACGTAATGTAATAAACCTCTAGGCATACTTACATACTATTGAACATACTAAGCAATGCTGTAAAAGCAAAGCCAATAGCAAACATTGACTTCATTTTAACTAACGACAAATCCCTATTGTTATTTTTTAGTCGTTCTTCTTCACGTTCAATCTTCTTTTTATGTTGTTTGTCCAATGAATCACCATGGGCCTCTTTCCGTTTTTCCACTAAAACATAATGAATACTTGTTATGTCATATAAATAATCTAGCCTAAGCCAACTGAAGGCTTCTGTGCTGAGTGACAATGGTGCATTCCTTGAGAATGTTGGATATGTGATAGATACCATTATTTGCATACTACTATTAAAGTTAGGAATAAAATTGTTGATGTATCTTGATCTTATAACTTGGTGATTGTATTGATAGAGAAATTTCACACTTTCCATATATTTCTAAGTTATTTTCTATTCTAAAATTATTTTTATTTTTTAAATGAAAAGAAAACTGTAACTATGGAACAAACAGTACAAATAATACATCAATTCACTGAAATAAATAAATACCCTTCACTACAAGCCAAACACTCCAGCTACATAGATATGGCACTAACTAAGCATTTCGCTCAAGTGCATAACCCCAATGTGTTATTGGCTAGTAAATGACACCTGTGAGTGTAGCTTATCAGTAAATGTATAAAGCTAAGCTAAGTGCACCCACAATGTGGCTTAATAAAGTGAGGTATATTGTGCTCACTTAC
>JALPQI010008399.1:0-41215 GCA_025490895.1 Thaumatotibia leucotreta | reverse complement strand
AAAAAAAACACTTTTTTTTAAACGTTCGTAGCTCGCGACTGATGTGGCTGAACGGTTGCTGCATACTAGCGAGAGGGCGGGGTGAAATGGCGTCATGCATAATATAGCCATATATATATACATATGCATAAAATGCATAATATAGTGAGGAAAAAATACTACTACAGTCGCCTCTCGTTAATTCGAAATTCGAAGGACCTATCCAAATATTACGATTTATCGAGAGTTTGAAATATCAAATGGTCGGAAATATTCGGGAGAAAAATATAAAGTACGAGGTGTTAAGTAATAATCAACTGTTATTTATTATTAAATGCATTTTTTAACAATATCAAAAGATTAGAAGCACATACATGTACAAACATAATGTTAATTAATTATTAGTTTTCGATTAAGTCCTTCTTTTCAGCAATCGTCAAGCATCTATACTTTCTAGGACTCATAACTTAAACTTTTAATCTGTACACATAACCAACGGAAAAATAACTTAACTGAGTGGCAAACAAATATGTAATTAACAACAAATGCTTGTGCAACTTTTCTGAAATGTAGGATACTTGCCTCTTTAATCTCATAACTTTGAATTGGCGAATGTTTGACGCCCACGAGTTCGAATTAACGCGTGGTTTTGTTGTGTAGCTATTACTTTTTTGTTTGAATTACCAAGTGTTCAAAAATGTATTGATTTTTTCGAAATAGCAAGAGATCTTCTAGGGAACTCGTGATAACTTCGAATTATAGAGAGGTTCGAATTATCGCAGGTTTGAAATAACGAGAGTCGACTGTATTTTAGTAGTTATTGCGGTCATCCGATCTTAGGCGAGTTACCTTACAATTACAATTTCCGTATTACAACCTTCTTTAATTATACGAAATTGAATTATTGATTGCTTAGCATGGACACACTGCTGCGATCGCCAATCCGCTTGCCCAGCGTGGCGATTATGAATACTTACCTTCTAATGCGTCCATACGCATAGTTAATACGAGACGCTTATATAATTATATTCAGCAGTGGTCCACGAAAATGTCGGGTACGTGAGCACTGTGAGCAGTACTTAGCATACTTCTAAGAAAGTTAGGAATACAGAGTTTGCTGTATCATAATTTTATAACTTGGTGTTTGTCTTGATAGAAAACTCGCAGTTTCCATATATTTATAAGGTAGCTGTCATAGCCGTCACGTTCTCGACAAATTAGACTTTCTCATGGAATGCATCGGCTGATGATGTATGATGTGATGCGATGTATATAATAATTATTTGACCTCTTTAGGCACTGGTCTCAGAGCTACCTAAGCTATGAACTATGGGCTATAAACACGAACAAAAAATACGCATTCCCGTGAAAAAGACACGGCGATACTCGCATATTAGCTATCCGCTATCACAGCCGAGCGAGTATCGCCGTGTCTCTTTCATTTACACGGGAGTGCGTATCTTTTGTTCGTGTTTATAGCCCATAGTTCATAGTGTCTCTTTTATGCCTTACTGCTACGACTTATGTAAAGCTAACTGTACTAAGTTCTCTTACATTATATCTACGTAGGGGTTGTTTCCCAGAGGGGTAACCCTATTTGATCTTAGCATATATTCCTCGCTCCATTTGCTCTCATTATACGCTTGATCAAATTGATCAACGGTTTAGGTTGATCGCATATTATAATACTTACCTATCAAACGTAATACTTACATGGACATAAATAAGACTTACAGATGACAACTGTAGTTAAAAAAGTAATCACGAGTCTTACATCTTTACAATTGGGCATTTGTCCGAGCGTTTCAACCGTCGTGACTTCGGTGACAACCTAATTACCCAATTTCCGTGGGTATCTCATATTTTTTTGGATGTCTTGGTAGTTGTCAACTACGTCTACCAATACATATACCCAAAAGTTCTTGCATCTCTCACTGGATTCGTATGATAAGGCTGCCACCGAAGTCACGGCGGTTGAAACGCTCGGAGAAGTACCCACATCACACTAAAATTGCATACGTCAAAGTCAAAGTCAAAATATTCTTTATTCAATTAGGCCCAGCAACGAGGGCGTTTGAATCGTTAAACTAAATAGCGAATGAGAGAAAAAAAAAACTACTTCCGGTTCTAACCCTACACCACTGCCTGAGAAGAATCCGGCAAGAAACTCAGCGGGACTTTTTTTCAAATAATAGTTTTATAACATCTTACAGCTAACATGCATTAATTAAAGACGAAACATAAATTTGATTTAATATAAATATTAAATACAGATATATAGTACATTAACTAGAGATAAAGTCTCTAATAGTCAGAATAATTATATACGATATGACTGAAACGAAACTGACTGAAACCACTTTTTCCCTATGTTTGTTGTCCTTTAAAACGTAAAAATAAATAGTATTTTTGAACAGTGAATTTCTGAATTGTACCTACACAAAGTTATGTAATAAACGTACGCTTACAAAGTATATCATTCTGTAATGTCTATGAATATATCGTAATTCTACATGAAAGTTTACGCTAATTTAAAACATACTTTTACGGCAATTAGAGTTATAATCTCGTGTAAAAGAGGTAACAGTTAAGTCCTTTCGGTTTTAAGCTGAAGAAACGTAATTTTCTTATGACAATAAAAATTCTACTTTATTGGTTTTATAACTTAATTCATCCGTAACATGAATTTTATTGTACTTAATAAGCACGCTTTACATTTTTAGTAATCTTTTAACAGTAATAGCAAGTAAATTAGAGTACCTAAATGATAGGGTACGGTAGACGCAATGTTTACTATGGAAAATACTAGTAAACAGACCAGTATAATAAGATCTCCGATTACTTGTAATGCCTATGTATGTTGGTGTAATTTTGTACTGGATTTAGGAACCTGGTTAATAACAAGTAATGGGGCTAGCTTTGGCTACTAAAATGTGATAACATTATTAACATTAACATTGTAGCGTTTCGTAAAATAGGAGTACCTATGTCTACATTTTGAGTTTATCGCTTAATAAGTAAGTGTAAGTAGGTAGTTATCACATTGTTGTCGGGTTATAACTTATATTATATTATAAATATTGGATGTCGTATACCAAAGATAAACCGGCCAAGTGCGAGTCGGACTCGCGCGCAAAGGGTTCCGTGCCATTATCAATTTATTATTAAAAAAATACAGTTAACTCAACTTACCTCAAAACAAAAACTAATTTAATCAAACCAAAAATCGTTGATAGAACTCTATCTATAATTAATGTGCATAACATATATTTTTTTTAGAATTTTATATCGCGTAGTTTAAAAAATAGAGGGGGGGGACACATTTTTCAGACTTTGAGAGCTGATATCTCGGAAACGATTTGCTTAAATAAAAATGAGATTTTTAAACCTTCATATCATTTTCAAAGACCTTTCTATGAATACCCCACACACTTATATACAACTAAAAAAAATTTTCTATCCCTCAGTCACATGTATGAAGGGCCCCCACCCCAATGTTTTTTTTACAATTTAGTATCATAATCCTGTAGCGGTTTATACAACACATATCCTTACCAAATTTCGTTACTGTAGCATTTATAGTTTCCGAGTAAATCGGCTGTGACAGACGGACAGACATACAGACGGACAGACGGACATGACGTTTTTGCCATTTTGGCTACGGAACCCTAAAAAAGACGAAGATCACCAACGTCCGAGGTTAGAATCGAACCGACGTGCTCAGCTTTCGTGGCTGATGCCTGCACCGCTCGGCCAGTTGGTCTTAAGTAGTGTGATTACTGGGGAAAAAAAAGTACAAATCAAAATATTTAGTTACTAAATAATTTGTGTATTCACAATGACTTTATTATATTATAATATTAAACTTAGCTTACTACTGAGGTCAATATAGATAACATTGCATATTATTTGATTTATTGATATTCATATGTTTTTTTTTTATTTGAAGATAAAAACAATCAATTTACGGAAACATACACAAATCACATCAGCGTATCTTCTTCGGCTACGGACCCAACAGACCTAACCAAGACGACATTCAGCAATCGTTTACGATAAGCGATAAGTCGCGTGACCATAACAAATAGAAATGCTGACGTGTCTTTTCGTACATATCTGTCATTCTGATACATTTATTACTATATCGCTTATCGTATACGATTGCAGAATTTCATCTTGTCTAGGTCTGAACAACAATTATTTGAAGCCTAAAGAAAAAAGTTTTTGAACAAAAACTCGTTATGAAATTTTTTCCGCTATCACACGTATAGGTATCGGCACGAGAGTTGAGGTGAATGATTACACACACATCCAAATGAAGTACTAATTGCAAAAAATGTAGTGAATGAATGAATAACTTGCGTTCCCCGCGTATCCCTTGAACAAACTTTTTGGTCAATCTTACAGTTGCAATTGGGTTTGCTGTCAGTACGAAAAAAAACACTAATTTCAAATTTCCCGTGTGTTTACATGACATCGTCGACCGTAGTCTCAAAGGGCGTAAGGGACAGAAAGGCGAAATTGAGTTATGAATGCAGTTACACTTTGATTTTTTCTCTATCGAATGGTATAATCAACGTCCCGATATCTTTAAAAACGTGACCGTTACGGTTCAAGTGCCAAAAATATGTTAACACGACCTTAATGTCAAGGCAATAAAGTCGTGTATACATATATATTTTTGACACATAAAACGTAACGATAGGTATCTTTGACATCGACTGTACATTTTTGTCGAGCCACAGCCACATGATAACTCGACTATAACCCTCTTATTCATAAACGTATCTTAATATAGCAAACCGATATCTCTTTCCATCTTATCAATATTTCTATGAGACAGAAAAGGACAAATTTTTATCAGCTTGCTATGTTAGGAGATAATTATGAATAGTATCTTCAATAAAATACTTATAATCATAGCTTGAATTTTAGGAAACACATTTGAAAACAATTATGATTAAGCCCTTTTTGAATAAATTGAATTTGAAATTTCCTTATCGAATTATTGCTCAAAGCTTGACGCAAAAACAGGGTCGCGGCTTACAAAGTTACATTTTACAATTTCGCTGTTTGTCTCTCTGACGCACGCACATATTGGCTAGAAAGAGAGGCAAACAGCAAAATTGTAAATTGTAACTTTATCAAACGCGACCGGTCGCATGATTCGCATGACTTGAAAATATGCAAAATAGAACGATGCCATTCGATTATGATGATGGAGTTCAAGGTGCTTAGCCAAGTTACCAATCGCTTACGCTTAATCGTCAATCGTAAGCGAAAGGCAGCTGTCTTTGTCGCACTAATATGAAAGAGTGACAAAGAGGGAAAACTACGATACGCTACTAAGCGCTAGCGATTGGCAACTTGGCTAAGCACCCAGGAATTTTAGGTTTTAAAGATTCTAGAATTAAGACCTCTATATAAACAGGGTGACATGGGTCATGGAGCAAGAGTTAACTAGTCAAAGAAAAAATAAGGTGTACACAAAAATCGCGAAAAAAACCTTAATTTGAGTTCATTGGTCCTTAGTTTGCTACTAATGAATATTTTCCGCCATAACTCACAAAAATTACTTTACCCACAAGGGCATACAAACATAATTATCCCCCAAAATCATACTTTTCTCCCGATTAAAACCGCTACCGTTTTACAGCCCATATTTAAACGTAAATTACCCCTCTTTTTTGATATTTACGATCTATCCCAAGAGGGCACTAAAGCTATTCTTTTTCAAATACAAAAACGACGTAAGTGCCATTAATAAGCTTACACATACGCCTTTTTTAAGTAGCAAAAAGTCACTAAGCCGCAGAATGGTTTTTTTGCCCCGAGCATTTGAGTTCATTAAATAGATATTCCGGTGCGTTATTTTTGGACTTTTTTTGTGATGAGTGTAGTAAATTTAATTATGGTATGCGTACTTACACTTTCAGTGTCATGTGTGAAATAATGTCTTATTCCGGGTATTTTTAGGTGCTCCTTTATAATGCTTGGAGGTAATAAACCTTCATCGTCATCATATCAGCCGAAAGACGTCCACTGCTGAACATAGGCCATCCCCAAAGCTTGCCACAGTGACCAGTCCTGTGCCACCCGCATCCAGCGGACACCTGCCTTCACCAAAATATTGATTGTGTTGTTGTTGTCGTCCTAAGGCACCCCAGAGGTGCAAAAGGTCTTCATAAGATCGCGCCACGCCTCTCTGTCCTCAGCAACACTTCAGCACGGCAGCCGACCTCTTGGACGGCCAGTGCACTCCTGGCAGCGATCCGTCTCAATCGAGCTCCGTACGGTTGGCCTAAGCTGGAGGGAGGCTAATGTTTATTGGTATTATTAAATATTTTATTGTATTATTTTTTCTGTGTTAAATTATACTTACAGTATATGACAGAAAACTAGTATTTTTAAATTAAAAAGTTGTTTACTGGATGAATGGGTTTTAAAACACAAAACAACTGTTCTATTTCACATTTATCGATAGTGTTAGATTCTAACTTTTTCATTAGCATAAGATAAATCGATTTCTAATAGCGAGGAATATTCCCAAGAACAACCTCGTTAATATTTCGACAGAAAGCAATAAATTCCACAGAAACTCTTAATCCTTGATAAACCCATTCAAAGAACGAATATTCTAACAAAAACGGTCAAAAAATAAATTCTTACATCTTTTGTCGGACCGCCAAAGTTTTTTTGTCAGGTGTGAATGATGCCACAGAGTGATTAAGATCAGTTGACTCACAGCATTTTTTAACTAGATAGCAGTATACGTAAAAGAGAAGCTCTTGTTGTATGTAGTGTAACCTATCCATATATTTAGGCTTAAAATATTTTCATATTACCTAAGGTTAATTATGGGTGACGTAAAATTAGTAATACTTTTATTATGTGACTTAGTTCATTTTATTTGTATTATGAAATAAAACTATGAAAACGGGTAAACTCGCGTATATTAATAAACTTTAACTTCATTCCGTTTTGTTAATTTTTGTCTCTTGGCTTCATTCAGAAAATACTTGTTAATTTTTGTATGTACATTCACCCTTAAAATGTATTGTCTGTGGTTTAGTATTTTTTTTTTAGTGGGTAGTTTTGTACTTATCTTTCTTATTTTTATGGAGGTAGATTTATCAAAATTTCCTCCATTGTCATTCGCTCGCAGATCACGAACCCTGTGAAGTGATTGAAACGTCGGAATGAAGTTAAATTTTATTAATATACGCGAGTTTATCCGTTTTCATAGTTTTATTTCATGATTAATCCTCGCGGTAACCGAAGAAAATATTATTTGAATTATAAGAATATATTATAAGCTAACAGTTATAAACATTAAGAAAATTACCTTAGTTTTCTTATTTATCGACAGTCTCAGACCATTAAAAAATCCGCGATCATGATCGAAATTCCTTTATCTCATTAAATCCCAAAAATCTGTTATAACTGATTCATCTGCTCGCTGCGGCAACACCTCATTATTATTCCACCAAATAATGATTGGGCCGATTCTGCCCGATTATCTTTCCGGGAACGATCGGGAGATTATGCGGCTTTGTTAAACGACCAGGTTGGCCGCACCTGGCTCGAAGGGATGGGGGTGTCGATAAAATTAGATTAGGTATCGATGTTTTGGGAGGCATATTACGGCGCGGACGGACCGTGGGTGTTTATCGTGAGAACTAGTGAATGGATCACTTTACCTTTTTGTTAATGTGCCAATTTTTTTCGTTAACTAGTGTAAGGGAAAAACTTGCAAATTATATTTGTGGTATAAACCAGTCGGAATATTCAAAAAAATGCAATGAATAAACCACAGACTCTAGTAAAAACAGGGACTATTATGATTTTAAAGGATACATAAAAAAAATATCAACAAACGTTCAAGATTTTTATGAAATAAAACTATGAAAACGCATTACACCGCAAATATTAATTACATCCCGACCCTTTAGAATGTTCGTGGTCTATGTATGATTGAGGAGAAAATTGTATACATCCTGTAATTGTATAACACTTCACAAAAAAAATATACGATCTTATGCGACTTTTTTCGTCCATTTCAAAACTTGCAAAACAATATAACGTACCTACTTAAGAAATGAACGGGAAATTAAATGACCTTTTTCCATGATCGACATATTAATGAGCTGTGTGATCGTTTCGGAAAATTGGACGATTTTCCTTGTTCAGCTAGGGACCGAAAATAAGGCGTCATTTAATATACTTATTTTTGGTGAGAATGGCCATTTTCCCTTAATTTTGTTTGCAAATTAATTTGACTTGAGTGCCCTGTTTTAAACGTAGTCATTTAATAAAAGTGGCTACAATACGTTTTAATACGACTGGAGATGACAAAGTGAAATTATTTTTTGGTGCAATTTTTCTTAAAGGGATCACAGATTCCAATAAAATTCTTAATTTACTTTCCAGCCATTTAATTTTTATTTATTACAAAATACTGTTGCAGATCTAATATTTGTAAAAAAACTAAATAATGTATTCAAATAGAGTATTCATTTTGCAAACTATAAATAATATCAGGTATACAGAAACAATTAAACTAGAGCCTAAAATAAACTTACAAAAATAAAATACGACTAAACTTTAAATAAAAAAATCCCCAGATCACTGTCAATCGGTAGGGTCAAAAATATGAGTTAAGGGAAGATACGAGTATATCCAGTATACGTTAAAAGTTATTAAATGCATTTATTTGCAGTTCTTTATCATTTATCTTTAGGTATGTAATATGTTACAATTTTTTCAACGAAAATTAAAAACTTATCCCAAATTACCATTAAGAAGTTATCGATAACTATCGATGTTTTCCATCCGAACATTTCTTTACATCAATGCCCTATTCCCAACAGAACTATCGAGGTATTGTTGACTCGACAAAAGCATTCCAAGTGTGAATGCTCAATTGCTCACATGGGCATCGAAAACAATTAAACCATGCTTAATTAATATAAAGGTTGCCCACCACTAGCCAGCCGTTGAAAACCTTTTCTGTTAGTGCGAGTAATAAACAAACATTATTCAAGTGGTTCATAACCTTTTTGTTTCGATACCCTATATTTAATTTTGTAGTTTTTTTTGTTCCTGATGATATTGAAATCTCACGATCTTTCTTATAATCCTAATCAAACGAAAATAATAGTTTTAACTTTTACAAATGTCGATCGCCAGCAACCCGGTTCGATTAAATTTTAATATTATGTTTGATGACCTGGTGAAGGTCGCAAGATTCCGCTGGATGCGAGTGGCTGGTCATTGTGACAGTCTTTGGGGGAGACATAGGTCTCCCATAGGGTCAGCAGAGGACGTCTTTCGGCTGATATGATGATGAATATGTTTGAGTTTCACTTTAGTTATAATTATTTTACACATAACATATAATACTTATTTTGGTGAAAATTAATCCCTCCAATACCTAGTAAATTACGCATGCTCACGGCTGAGGATTCCACCAATTAGACGCCAAAAATATTTTTGACACTTCATTGAATAAATATTTTAGACTTTACTGTACAATTATACTATTGCGACCAACTCAAAGAAAGCACCCTTTTTTATCCAACATACTAACGATGCGAATAATTCGACTAACACCCAAATATCAACAATAAATATAACAATATGAAACTATTTTTCAATAATACTTCAACACTAAAGCACTTATGACGTTAAGGTGCATTTAGACCAAACGCTCACTCTACGAAATCAACGAAATTCGACGAATCACGTTTTATGTAACGAACGAATTTCATAGAGTAGGGGATAGAATGAGCGAATGCTCGTTTGGTCGAATCTAAATGCACCTTTAGAATGCATGTTTAGATATTTTTGAGCACCGTGGCCGCTTCGATATATCTGAGCGAAACGAAGTGTCACCTCCGTATCGCACTTACGTACAAATACACGAGTGCGAGAGAGAGGAAACACTTCGTTCGTGGTTTGCGATAGGGCCTCTGACAGCAATTGTACAAACTACTATTCAGTGAAGCGTATTCATTCATTAAATATCTCTTGCCAAAATAACAATAAACAATTTCTAGTATTTTTAGTACGAGTTTCAACTTTATTGCAAAGGTAATACAGGCGAATCTTTACAAACTTTAAAATATCTGATATTTGTGCATTGTGTTCACTGCACTCGGTCAAATTTGACGCGTCGAAGCGCGAAGCAAATAGTCGTATGTCGTATCTGCGTTTTATACAGGTTGAAAAATAAATTGATTTATTTTTGTCGTAAGTATCTGAAAAAAACAAGTATCTAATTGTTTACATTTTCTATTTATTGGTTGCTTACACTTGTAAAGTAAAAATTTGTATCGAAATTTGTATTGTTTTAAAGTGGATTTTTAATAGCATAAATAAATAACTTGGGGCATCTTACGCAAACTGACGTATTGTAACGGTAAGCTCAATCAAGGCTTGTGCTGCTTGGACTCGTATTAGGCGACGATATAATTAGACGTAGATACGTAAATATTGTATATAAAACAACCATAGCCATATTTTATGATTACAATCAATATTTGTGATTACACACTTGTGAATACCGTGCGAATTCGAATCCGGAGCTTTAGATCCGTAAAGGTGCATTTAGACCAAACGAACATTCGCTCATTCTATCCCCCACTCTCGAAATCAACGAATTCCGACGAATCACGTTTTGTGTAACGAACGAATTTCGTAGAGTGGGGGATAGAAAGAGCGAATGCTCGTTTGGTCTAAATGCACCTTAAGCTTTTTAGATAATCCTACTAGGCTACGACGGCTGACAATTATTTACAATGTAACTTTGTAAAACATGAAGCACTCAAATTATTTTTTCCACCCTGTGTATAAACTATACAAACTTTATTTTAAACAACACAAATAAAAGTATGCAATTCATAAATTCACTCTACCATGCGTCAGCAAAAAACGTCATAAATCCATTGACATATACACTCTAAAATCAACCTAAACTTTTGCTCTTTAGAGTATCCACTCTATATAGAGCGGAGGCTTTCTGAATTTGTGTTTTGAATGCTAAATGTAACAATGCAGGTGTATGACGTACAATAAAGCATAAATATGTATTAAATTTTGTAACTTATGGTTACGAAATAGCGTGCAATGGTGTAAACATATTTTTGGCGTGAACTGCACGTAGTGGGTGTTAAGAAAAGCTTAGATCATTTATTTTTTTGCGGGAGAGTATTTGACATGTATTGTGGTAATGTAAGGAACCACAATTTGTGGTTCCTTACATTATAATCTATTATCAGAAATGTTTTTTTTCTGATTTACAACGATATATTCAAACAATTCAAATTGTTTTTTTTTTTCGTTTTGAAGTGATGCACATAAAACTAGAGTATGGTCAAATCAAAAGCGGCTAGTCTTATAACAGAAAGCACAACCCGAGAAATTCGACCGGTGGCCGCTAAGCCGGAGTGGCCGAGTGGTTTAAGCATCAGCCGCGAAAGCTGAGTACTTGGGTTCAATTCCTATTTCAGGCGTAGGTCAATTTCGGTATTTTTTCTTTGGTATAAAATTCAAATTTAAAATGTTTTATTGCGTTTCATGTGTAGGTACATTTGGTGCTTATCTATAGCTAAAAGCTAAGTATAGTATCAACATGAACCCTGGGAGGGTATAGCAACTTACTTTAATTATTAACTAAGTATGATAAGAGACAACTCAACTAATGTATGGCATGTAATATTGAAATCTAGTACAGTCACGGACTTTAATTGATAGACCACTTGGCAATGGATGCAATTTGGTCGTGTAATATTATGGGTTCGGTATTTTTCGTTAGTAGGCACGATCGCGACATGACCGATGTTCCCCGATCATATGTCAATGAAATACGAATCTTTGTTGCGTCAAAATTTAAGTATGTCAAAACTAGTTGACATAATAAAAATTCCTTCGTCGACGAAAATTAAGGATTAGCCATCGGCCATTATTAGACGCTAGATGTCGTTGTTCCTAGATTAAACTGGATAACGACAGTTCTTCATAGATTTGTCTAAAACCGTTTAGTAATTTAATCATGTTTTCTTCAAATCGGATGCCATGATTTATCTGACATTAATAGGCGAGGTATTTTTTCAAGTCAAGATAATTATTTATATAAATAGCCATATCATGTTATCATATGTAATTTTTTTCATTGACAGAGACAACATGCTATATATTGCTGTCCTTTTTATAATTCGTCACAGCTCCTAGTTGACGTTAGTTGAATACTTATGTAACCTTTGTGGAAATATGGTAGATAGGTATGGTTTGACAGTCTATCTTAATCCTATAATCTGTCAGTAGCCATACAAATGTTTAATAGAGACTTGATAGTTTCTGACTGAAATTCTAACTTTGAAAAAATATCTGACAGTGACAGCCGTTAAAAGGAAAGAGAACGAAAAATTCCTACTTAGCAGTCAAATTACCATCTGGGCTCTGAAGTTAGATTGACGTCTCAGGCCTAAAGAGGATGTTATAACGTAACTATAGTAACGTTAGCTTCCGGAAAAATATGGATCAATTATTATTGGTTAAACTTTTTTGTTATTACGTAACCATGGTAATGTCACCTTCCGAAGAAAAGTTATCCCTAATTATAAAGCTAAGTGCATTGAATGTAATGTCAAGTTCGCCATTTAAGGTGGATTCGACCCTATCCCTGCCGCTTATCTGCTAAAAGATGGCGCTACAATTGCACAAACACCATATTTTCGTCATTTTCTGCTAAACCGAAGATCAGAGTTAACATGTTTTGAGATACGCGCAAGGAGCAAAAAATCTAATGTACAAATTGATAGCAACCTGCACAAAATACTGTTCTTCTAAATCGCAATAATGCAAAAACTAGAAAATTATGTAATTTTACCCTGTAACGCACACTACTACACCTCCCGTCAGTACCCAATGTCAGTTGTACAATCATTACTCATCAATAAACTAGATGGCGCCAGTTAAAAGAACAGCTTTTCTAAATGGTCTAAGTTCTAACTAGAGGGCGCCAATTAGGAAATGACTTTATATTGTATTGTATATTTGTGAAGCAAAACCAACTGTTGGTTTGGTATTAAAATCCCTACTTTTAACTGTACAGATATAACAACAGCTGTAGTAAAGAAATTATTCCCGTACTCTTCGGGTAATACCTATCCGTCGCCATTATGTACAACTCTTTAGAGTATTATATTTTTTGGTACAGCTACTTACTGGTAAATAAAAAAGTTATCAAAGAAAGTTACTTATGTCCCAAAACACTAGTATTTACCGCAGCGGGTCTCTATTCGCTAGGAACAATGTGGCAATATAATTACGACTATAGATTGACCTAAGAAATTCATAGTATTATACTTGATCAACGGCACTAGCACATATCGTGCATGACAGGAACCTTGTCGCGGCTACCCGTCCCTTTTTGATTACATTGATTCAAAAGAGATGAGAAGTTGCGAGCAGGTCACAAATTGCTGCCAATATTGTTGTACAAGATGTGCTAGGGCCTCAAGTATAATAAGTAATAAAATGTGTAGGTATTTTGGGTAGTTCTATGGAGTTAGAAGATTGAAGAAATATATTCATTAGACACGTAGTAGTAGACCAAATTGAATGATCTGATGGACATTTGCCGACTTGCTTTATTACCAACTACGATACTGATGATGTACTAGTGGTTTATCGGACATTTGGATTTTAGACCTTGTTGGAGTAACATTTATATTACTAAATGTTAGCCTACATACCTACTATGTTAGTCTCCAACTAACATTTTACATTACATAATATGTAAGGATAGTGTTATCCTGTCTAAGTTTACCTACATTTTCGCCTACCATCCCATAAGATGCTAATTAGATTGTCCGATATCAATTAAAAGTAGGTTAGGTACGAGTACTTACTTAAATACAAACGCAACGAAGATTTTCCAGACACAGGCGAACAGCTGGACGCTCAATTTTCGGATGCTTTATACCATATGAACAAGGTGCTGTATTTCCGTTGTCAGAGAGGTTTCAGGAGTATTAGGATGCAGTGTAGTTAGACCCCCTTGAGTTTAGTTCATGTTTCAGAAGTACCTACTACCTAGGCATGTTACAGTAGCTAATACCTACTATTTTACGCGGTTTCAACATTTTTCATCACATTTGCTTTCTAAGCGCGCCATTGCTTGTGCATATTGCAGTGGGAGTAATAGAAAAGTGAAATTCCTTAGGGAATACCAATATTTCGTCTCATAACATATTCTTTGTCTGCAAGTGTTATAAAAAACATTGTATGCATCACAATCGGTAAGAGGCATACCTACTAACTCGAGTCATCAAAAGCCCTCCGCCTACGGCGTCGGGCTTCTAACACTCTCGTTAGTGATACTGTACTTACCTCCCTAGATGCACAATGTACTATTATCGACCGCTCTGAAACATTTAAAAACCTTCTAGAGGGACTCTGTATTCCAACCTCACGGGAATGTAGGTATTTGTTTCTTGGCCACCTATTTAGTATAGCCGACGGCAATGGTCAAATGGTTGATAGTGGCTGTTTTCCTAGCTGTAGATGTTTGTCTGATAGCATTGCAACAGAATGTATTATTATAAATTGTTGAAGGTAGGTAGGTAGGTACTTCTTGAACCTAGTATCTACAAAACGTACTAGAGAGGGAAAGGATACTTTCAGGCACTGTGTGCTTACCATAAGCTGCCGCTGCGTTTTTAACGCGGACTTACTTTCCATCCCGCCCGTAATCGCGTCTTGGGGCGAGCCACCCGTATAGAAAGCACCTATGTAAGTCCGCGTTAATAACGCAGGGGCAGCTCATGGTACGGTTACTGGTTCCACAGGAGGCGAGTAAGGGATGATTTGTCGACTTTTTTCTCGCTCACTAAACAAAGAGTAGATATAGATCCTATGTCAGTAAAATTAACAAATATACCTATACATATATATGTAGATGATCGTTGGCTGTTCACACTGCCGCTTCCTCAGTGAGGGTTTTTAATATTTTTTTCTGACACTGGGGCGGTGATATGGCGTAAGGACCAACAAACTGTCAAAATAAATACGCGAATTGAATTTTCTATATATTTTGTGGTTTATTTATTCTTAAAACCATTACATAAGGAATAATGTTTTCTAAAATAAATAAACGTTTCCGAGTCAATTCCCATGAAATGCCTTTAGTACTTACCGTTTGGTATTCGGATTTGATAGCTGGCTGCCAAATGGGAAATATAGTTTCCCGTCTGGTAGGATGAAATGGGACTAACTTTCCCATCTCGTATCTGGATTTGGTACAAACCTGGTTACAAACCGGTAATGATAAGTCCCGATTTAAAGCCAGTTACCTATTGGGATTTTAATCCCATTTCGAAGCTGGTTTGGTAGCCAATCTACTAAAGGATGAAATGAACAAAGTTCTAGTAATTTTGTTTAGTGTCAGTCATTTTGAGTTCCTGTTTTAGGGCCCAATCTTCAGTTCGGCGACCGTTTTCTAGTCGTCATACGTTTATGAAATTAATAAACTCCAAATGTAACGATCCATATGTAATTATAACGATAATGGCGAGACATTTCGAAATTATACTTCAAATAGTCTGGTCCCGCCATTATAACGTTATAATGGCGGAACCAGGTCCTGAATTCTGTCCATATTCTGTCGATTCATATTGCATCATTTAGTACTTACTGAATTTGTACTATTTGGTACCTGTTGTAAAAAAAAATTGTACTTCTTTCATTCCAAAATTATATTTGAAATAGTCTGGTTCCGCCAGATGAAGCAGACTATTTGAAATATAATTTTAAAATGGAAGAGGTACTAATTTTTTTACAAGAGGTATCAATACCAAATAGTACTAATTCAGTACTAAATAATGCAATATGAATCGACAGAATATGGACAGAATTCAGGACCTGGTCCCACCATTATAACGTTATAATGGCAGGACCTGACTGTTTCAAGTATAATTTTGAAATGGAAGAGGTATTATTTTTTTACAACAGGTACCAAAAAGTACAAATTCAGTACTAAATAAATATTGCAATATGAATCGATCGAATTCAGGATTTGGTTCCGCCATTATAACGTTATAATGGCGGGACCAGACTGATTGAATATAACTTTGAAATAGAAGAGGTACATTTTTTTTTACAACAGGTACTAACCACTAGAGTTGCAGCAGCAGCTGCAGAGGCGGCAGCCGCCAGAAAGAGGGACAAGTACTCGGTGCTAGATAATTATGTTTTTGTCCCGTTTGCTGTGGAGACGTCTGGTTGTTGGGGGTCAGAAGCTAAGGTTTTTGTCGCGGAGATTGGGCGGCGTTTACAACAGAGAGGTCTTGACCCTCGCTCCGGGACATTCCTGGTACAAAAATTGTCAATCGCGATTCAGCGTGGCAATGCCGCGAGCGTGATGGGCACTTTTGCGCCAGGGATGACACGGGGCGGGTTATTTGACTAGAACTTTAGGTATGTTTTGTTTGTGACTAAAAATGTATGGTACTAAATAGTACAAATTCAGTACTAAATAATGCAATATGAATCGATCGAATTCAGGATCCGGTCCCGCCATTATAACGGTTACCTCCAAATACAATTAGAATTTCGATATTTCATGTTCAGTGCCTATGAATCTGACAGCTGTTTGGACCACACGCCTATATAGCGTTGCCTGCAAAAGATCGAAAACCTAACTTACTGGCCAACGATACAGTAAATATAATAAACAGTAGCCGTACCATGACTTTACAAGTATCGGTAACATTAGGTTTTATTAAATACGTTGAGCAGGCCATCGCGCTCGCTCCTATTTGTAAGCGCGAACATGATAGAATGCACGTATCGAGTAAAACCTTACGTAATTACGTATCCTTTACTTTCCAGCTCATGGCACGGCTACAGTACCTACCTACTCTTCTGTACTCTTCTGCTGAGAACTAATATTCGCTAAATTTAAATATTGGTGGCCTAAATATATGCATAGCTAAAACATAGGTTTCAATCTGTTGAGTATCGAAAGTTCATCGCCTCGTCTGTTCTTGTATCAACGTCTGTGCTATGTACAAATTGTTTTATATCCATGTAGGAATACTTCAGTAAATAGATGACGAATAGTACCTAATACCAAAGTTTGGGGCTACTATTAACGATGTAATCGAGAGAATGGGTTGCCGAATGGTTGACACATACATATTATAGTTTTTATATACATAATATATTCTTGCTCTATATTCTATACTCTGTTTTAGTAAGGGTCACGGTCCATACAAAGTTAAGAAAAATTGTGCGCTGCGAGTTACAGTTTTGTAATTTTAACCAGAGCTAGAGGGTCTCAAAATAGTTGTTTTTAGATGTGGAGGGAAAACCAATTCCCCCCCTGAGCGCGGGGGGAGGGGGGGTGAATGTGCATGCGAAAGGGTTACGATTATTTTTTTATTACTAATTAATAAGGCCTACTATGCGATGTTTGGTATCATTTTCGTGTAAAACAGACATGAAAAATCCATTTTTTATCATAAACATGACCAATTTCATATAAAAAAGTAGATTTTTTGGAGTAAAAGTAAAGATGTTACCGTTTTTATTTTAATTTAAGCGTCATATAAGTATTAAAAAACCAACTAATGAAATGTAAAAAAATACTGTAAGATAGCATATTTATTGCAGTTTTTAAATATATACACATTTTGTGGCCTTTCATACAAAATCAAACTGAAAAAAAAAATGTACCTGTCGCGTACCTCAAACAAAAACCTCCGCGTAACCTCCTGCTACCTCAAAAAAGAGACTTTTGTGCCGGCAACTGCTCGTAGATTATACATATTCTTGTACTTATTGTACCTACATATTATTGTTCATATTAAAATTGTAAATATTTATTGATACGAAAGTAAATTGAATATTTTCTGATCTTCTTTTTTTAAATAACCTAAGATTATTAAGAATTTTATTTGTTCAGATTCTATTTTTAGATTTTATCTATTATTGTATACCGCCACCGCGTGTATATTATATATTTATTTATTTAAACTTTATTGCACAATGTAAAAGAGTACAAATGGCGAACTTAACGCCTTAAGGCATTCTCTACCAGTCAACCATTGGGCTAAACAGAATGCTTTCGTTTAGTGCAGGATTAAACTTTTATGTGATATATCTGGTATATCTGATCATACATATGATGTATAGTATCTGATCATATGAATCGTAATGGGTAATCAGTTTTACAAGTGTTATTTAGGTAACAATCTCATTACCAAAGACGATAAAGGTAATTTTCACTAACCGGGACTAAACAACTAACCCAGTTCACCCACGTTAACCCATTCAATGCCGAAGACGCGAATTTGCGTCCTATGTATGCGTAAACGTGATGCCGAGGACGCAAATTCGCGTCCTCGAGTTATTTCTTTTTTTTTGCTAGAAATCAACTGTACTTAAAAGCTGATACCAAAATGTTATTTTATTTATGGAGGATAATATTATACCGTCGCTGGTTTCTGGATTCAATGCATTTGTAATTTTCATAATTCTTATCTCGGATGCCGAAGACGCGAATTCGCGTCCTGTGTATGCGTAAACAAGATGCCGAGGACGCGAATTAGCGTCCTTCAAGTGTGAAATAACCTAATGCCGCAGACGCGAATTCGCGTCCTTGAAGTGTGATAATATAACCTAATGCCGCGGACGCGAATTCGCGTCCATTGAAATGTTAACGTGATGCCGTGGACGCGAATTCGCGTCGTCGCGTAGAAGGCGGCGGCGCTGCGTGATAATTAAAAATATGGGGCGTCAGCAATGAATGGGTAAGCTGATACCAAAATGTTATTTTATTTATGGAGGATAATATTATACTGTCGCTGGTTTCTGGATTCAATGCATTTGTAATTTTCAAATTCTTATCTCGGATGCCGAAGACGCGAATTCGCGTCATGTGTATGCGTAAACAAGATGCCGAGGACGCGAATTAGCGTCCTTCAAGTGTGAAATAACCTAATGCCGCAGACGCGAATTCGCGTCCTTGAAGTGTGATAATATAACCTAATGCCGCGGACGCGAATTCGCGTCCATTGAAATGTTAACGTGATGCCGTGGACGCGAATTCGCGTCGTCGCGTAGAAGGCGGCGGCGCTGCGTGATAATTAAAAATATGGGGCGTCAGCAATGAATGGGTTAAAAGTTTATTTCATATGGAATTTGACAATCAATTGTTAAACGTTTACTTCATATCATCATCATTACCATATCAGCCGAAAGACGTTCACTGCTGAACATATGCCTCCCCCAAAGATTGCCACAATGACCGGTCCTGCGCCACTCGCATCCAGCAAACTCCGGCGGCCTTCACTGTTCACCTTGTAGGGGTCTACCCACGCTGCGCCTTCCACCTGCGAGGCTGCCACTTGAGAACCTTTCCGCCGCATCAGCCATCGGTTCTACGTGCAATGTGCTCCGCCCACTGCCACTTTAGTTTAGTGATTTGGAGAGCTATGTCGCAGAGCTATGGAGCTATACTTTTGTTCTGCTGCGGATCGTCTCATTTCTAATGCGACCTCACAGAGAGACTCCCACCATAGCCCTCTCCATTGCCCTGTGGGTGACTTTGAGCTTTCTTATGAGACCCACTGTAAGTGACTACGTTTCAGTACCGTATGTCATCACTCTTGTAAGTCTTTGATCAGTGTGTGTTTCCACACTGACGAAAAGATGTGTCGTAGCTTCCCAAACGCTGCCCAACCGAGTCGGATTCGATGATTGACCTCTTACTCAAAGTAGGACATACCTAACTGGGTAGTTGGTCCTAGGTATATTACCTATAGTCGTCTACACCTTCGAGTTTTTCATAATCATAATCAAATCAGTCTCTGATTGTAACAGGAGTTTTCGTCTTATCCATGTTCATCCTAAGACCAACTCGCTCGGAGGCGCTACTGAGGTCAGCAAGCATCGTACTGAAATCTTCCCAGGTCTCAACCGAGACCACCATATCATCAGTGAATCGAAGGTGAGCGAGGTACTCGCCATTTACGTTGATACCCAACCTTCTCCAGTTCAGTCTTAAATATATCTTCCAGTGCAGCGGTAAACAGTTTAGGGGAGATGATACCTACTCGCCTGACTCCCCGCTGCAGTATAATACGCTTCAAACTCTGGTCTCGGAGTCGGATTGACATCGTGGCGCTTTCGTACAAACACCTCAACATTTCGACATAGCGGTAGTCTACTTGGCACCGTTGGAGAGATTGTAGCACTGCCCAGAGTTTCGATCAAATCGAAGGCCTTGGGGGTTATCATGACGTACTAATGCGATTCAGTTTAGGTCAGGGAAAGGGACAGTAATTAACGACTCGTATAGCCTTGTCGCTTTCTCTCGACCTAAATTGAACCGCATTAGTACGTCATGGTAACCCCCCTTATCGTAGTCCACAAAAGTTAAACAGAGAGGCAGGGGCAGGTGACAGGTTATTTTCCTCGGTCTTCTGTATAACATTTACGAACTCCCAATTCGGAAACCGGCTTGTTCGGGAGGCTGGAAGTCATCAAGCTTGCGTGCAAGACGATTCGTAATGACTCTTGAAAACATCTTAGTAGGTAAATATGGCTCGGAAGTGAGATGGATCGGTAGTTCTTCAATAAGGCGTTGTCACCTTTCTTCAAGAACAGTACCACCACTCTTCTGTTCCATGCCTAAGGCGTTTTCCCTTCCGGAGTAGAACAACTTCTGAAGGGCCGTAAGGATTGGCTTACCACCTGCCTTCAGAAGCTCATCTGTAAACGCCCTGTTATTTTTGAGCTGTTCAAAAGCCATTCTAATATCACATAGGCTGATGTCCGGGATATCTTTTGTTTAGTGCCCGGTCAGTCACTTACTTCATAAGAAATTTATCAATTATCAAATTCCGTGTAAAATAAACGTTTAACCTAGGTTGCTTGGCCAACCCAGGTTATGGGAATTTGCCCTAACAGACATTATGGAGCATTTTGTTTACGCGAAATTGCTAAATTCCCGCAGTAGAAATGTACCTACTGTCAACAATAAGTCAAAGCTACGTCCCTTTTTTGTTCGAGGTACGCGACAGGTGTAATTTTTTTTAAGACTTATTTTTGCATGGAAAGTTTCATAAAGTATATATTTTTAAAAACTACAATAAATATACTATCTTGTAGTATTTTTTTTAATTTCATATGTTTATTTGGTAATACTTATATAACGCTTCAATCAAAATAAAAACGGTGATTATTTTACATTTATACCGATAATTCTTTTTTTATGTATGAAACACCTAATGTTTTTTATCAAAAATGAATTCCTCGTATCTGTTTTACACGAAAATGATACCAAACAATGCATAGTAAGCCTAAATATTAGGCGAAAAAATATTAAACATAACCCTTCCGTTTGCACATTCACCCCCCTCCCCCCTCGTTCAGGGGGGAACTGGTTTTCCCTCCACATCTAAAAATTGTTATTTTTACACCCTCTACCTCTGGTAAAAATTACAAAACTGTAACTCACAGCGCACAATTTTTTCCATTTGGACCCCTACTATTTGGTTAGATATTTAAAAAAAGGTAAACAATCTTGCAGTATCTTTTTATTGAAACTACAAGTAGAAAATAAGTTTTACCAAATATACGTAATATAACAAAGGAATACAGTGATTTACATTGTTTTGATTCATTAAGTACCTAGTTTGGATTTTTAAATGCATTTTTCAATAAAAAGATAGTGCAAGATTTTTTACCTTTTTAAAATACCTAACCAAATAGAGTACAAGTGAGACAATTTTTACATTTTGTTTACAAGTGTGATGTTTGCGCCGGTAACCAATTACAATTATGATCTCGTTTATACACTTTTCGACCCAGCGAATATTCGATCCGGTAGCAGTCGAGCCAACGTATATTTGTGACCGAGATTATGGGATGACAATCTCGGTCACAAATATACGTCGATTGTCCAATCGAAACATTAATTTTGATTTTAGGATACATTATTTCTACGATTTTCGATACAGCGAATATTCGATCCATAAAAGCCACTCAATAGCTTTTGGTAACTGTGGTTACCAGCTGTCACTCTTATTTTACATAGGAATAAAAGTAGCAGTTGAGCCAACGGACTTTAAGATACTCCTATAGTGCGTACGTATCTCAGTTCCGATTCAGTAGTGACATACGAGGTTACTAAGAGTGGTGACAGTTTTCATAAGAACTCTACCTGAACTTCACTCCACAGAATGTGATATTTTTCTGCGCGAGTGCAAGACTGAATTTTCATAGTAGAGGAGAGTGGGGTACAGTGGATCCCTTTTTTTTACAAATGTTGTAGTGGTGTTATTTTTATTTGTAATTTTCTACATACCTTATTGTCCCACCTATTCCTTAGAGGACACATTTTCCAGCACAAGTATATAATTTACATGTAGCTTTAAAATCATTTTCATTATAAAAAAGTGAACTAAAGTTACCTCTTCAATCAAAAATCACAGAACAGTTCCTAGTTTGAGGTAAAAAAACCAAGAACAAGACTTTTCAGGTATAATTGAAAGTATCTTCCGTTATTTAGTTACTCCAATATTAGTATCACACAGATGAGCAAATTCGTAAAAAAAGAATACCGGATTATTAAAGCGATAAATAAAGCTAATGCAAAATTACCACAGTGCACCTTTATTCACTGTACCCCACTCTCCCCTATTTTTCTGCACAGTCTGGTTGGTACTGTATGCAGATATTTTCTCGCATAATGCATTCGCATAATATAGTTTGATGTTGGTGTTGAAATGTAGACCTCTTTAACTCTTGTCGGTTTCGATCGCCGACACTCATGTAGAAAATGCTCACTTTCATCACTTGTATTCAGTAACAATATTTATTCGGCAAAACACAGCTCATAATAATGTCGAAAATTAAATAGTATATAAACATTGTACTTCATTAAAAATATATGAATGTTTCTTGTCACCAAGTTCAATACCATTTTCTTGAAACGTGTTCCGTTACATTTTCATTAGGTTCTTTCCGCTGAAGTATCTTCCCAATCTTCAACTGTATTTCAATATTCAACTGAAAAAATATGATTGTATAAATATAAGTATGGTTGCGAGATTAACAAGCCAAAGAAAAAGGCAAGTGTCATGATTTGGCAAGTAACGATTAAGTTAGCGTTTACTCGATACGTAAAGTAGGCGCTCGGCGCTTGATTCATGATGTACTGGAGCATCATGTGAGCGTGATAAAATGCTTTATGTATAGAGTAAACTCTAACGCTGAACAAAGTGTGCCCCGCCTGGAAAATGCCAGTGTTATGACCAGCCAGGTCAACAGATTTGACCCACTTGTGACTTTTTTTGTGGGGTGAGGTGAAACGGCGAGTATACGTTGAAGAGGCCCAAGTCCAATAATAAGAGCATTTTGATGAACTTAAAAGTGAAAACTTGTGATGGGAAATATCGAAGGAAACATTCATGTAAATTAATTAATAAGCATGAGAAATGGACTCCATTAATTAGGTATGTTTTTTTGATTCCAATCATTGTACATAATAGTAGTTTATGCAACTGTACGTAATGCCTGATTACGTATAGTTGCATACACTACTTTATCTACACACATATCATAAGTGCTCTAAGATGCGTTCAGAAACAGAGCCTTCTCATACTTGGCTCTCGACTTTTGCGGCAACAGGTTGTTAGTTGCTGTCATAGCTGCATTGAGTATGTCCGGCGGAGTGCTCATATCGTTATCCGAGTCACTGCCACTCATTATCAAATAATTATCAGTATTATCACAAAGTATTTACAACTTTTCACAATTTTTCACTTGTAAGGCAATAAACAAAAGGCAGGAATGGCACCGATTTGAATTTCTGTATTTTTTTTAAATCATAGACAATCGAATGATGTCCCTATTCTTGTGTCACTCGATATGAAAATATCGTCCGATTGTTACTAAAAAATATACTGAATTAACTTATTGTGTTGATGACTGGCTGAATATTTATAGATACCAGAATAGGCACCCCACTTGAATCTGACAGCTGTTCCAAATTTAAAACTCATAACCTCCGGAAAAATCGTATATAATGTTAACTTTATGTATGTGCCAAGTTCTGATGGTGGGTAATGCTGGTCATTGTCTATTGTTTCTGGACGCATTTTAGAGAACTTAACGATATTTGTGTAGATAAAGTTGATTTAAAATTTTGAAATACGCCTCAATAAAGAAAGTTTCTGTGCTACTTTGTAATTTTATCACGTTTCCCAGACATAATTTAAAACATTCGACAAATTTGTCAGCCTCCGTAGCCTAGTTGGTAGTAACCCTGCCTACGAAGCTGGAGGTTCCGGGTTCGAATCCCGGCGAGGGCATTATTTGTGTATTTATTTATCACAAATATTTGTTCCTTGGTCATGGTTGTCTATGTATTTAAGTATCTATATGTATCTATCTATTATATATATCGTCGCCTAGTACCCACATCACAAGCCTTAATTGAGCTTACCTTGGGACTAGGTTGATTTGTGTAAGATGTCCCAAGATATTTATTTATTTATTATTTATTTATTTATAACACACAGAAAAATTCTTTATTTTGACGGGCCTAAGCCCGTGCAAGTAAGACGGAGGATTTGGGATCTAGTAAGATATTTTTGCCAAGTCATAATGATAAGTTGATACTCGATGCACATTACCGCCGCCGCTTTTCCAACCCGCCATGCCGCGTGCGATGACGTTTTAAATAAATAGTTGCCAGTTCGTGTGTTTTGCTAGTTATGCACATTGATAATGCGCAATGCGTCCAAATTTCCTGTTAGGTTTGCGGATATGTTAAAACATTGTTCATTAATCCGTCGAGGCAAACAGTCGTGTTATTACCTATTACTTTGCGATTTAAAATCGTACGAATTAAATATTGACCTCGATTCTCACGATCTGTGTCACACGTGATCGGGCAGTGCAAATAAAAATGGACTCACAGTGTTTCCATCGAGTTAACAATGGGTGACAACAGCCCATTTTCCAGAAGTTCGAAGATGCAACGTAGCCCTCCCTCCACTCCAGTACCTTCAACCGCCAGAAATCAAGATGACCTAACGACAAGTGCTAGAGTGCAGAGCAACCTCGACGCTGTATCTACGCCGGAAATTCAGAACTGGATGAGTGCCATTGAGCAGTGTCTGAATGAAATATGTTGCATTTCGACCGAGGGTAAATTGAACTCTGACCAAAAATTAAAAATCCACAATCTCTGCCGTAAAGTAGCCCATGGTACTGGAAACTTGGCGGTTAATTATCAGGCACTTAAACAGAAAGCATTGCTACAACAACGTGACCTCCATTCTCTTGAAGAAAAGCTAGACCTATCTGAATCCATCCGAGCCCTCAAACTAACGGTCGAGACTTCAACCAGACCTGCTACCGATGCGCCGCCTTCCTTCGCCGACATGGTAAAAACGAATAATAATAGTCAGATCCGTCCTAGCAATTTGAGCTCAGTGGCAATCTACCCTAAAGATAATTCCAAATCGAGCGAAGATACGAAGAGCTTAGTACAAACGCTGATTAATCCCGGACAATTGAAACTCCACGTCAGAGCACTACGTAAAGTAAGAAATGGTGGAGTTATCATTAGCACCGACTCCAAGGATGATATCGAAAAACTGAAACGGACTTTCAAGACCACTTCCCCGGACCTCACCGTCAATGAACCCTTTAAGCGCAGGCCCAGAGTTGTAATAGTGGGCGTACCGGCAGCTCTACGAGAACAAGATGTTTATAATTGCTTGTATGACCAAAATCTTGCCGACAAGCTCACAGACTTAACTAGGGACAACATCTTAACTAGTATTAAACTAAGCCATAAGTCTGGTAAGAAAGATGCGGATACCTGTAACTACGTCATAGAAGTACCAGCCCTAATCCGCAAAGCTCTCATTACTCAGGGCCGAGTTTTCATTAATTGGTCATCTTGTCCTGTGAAAGACTTCACTATTGTCACTAGATGCTTCAAATGTCAGCAATATGGCCACGCCGCCAAGACTTGTAAGCAACCAGAACATTGTTGTAGTATAGGACATTCGGACAAGGCGTGCCCTCTCAAAGGAGAACGTCCCAGCTGCGCAACATGTAAGCTCTATAAGAAGCCCAACGACCACAAGACAGGAGATCCAGAGTGTCCAGCAAGGAAAATGGCCGAGCGTCGATACATCTTCTCAATCGACTATGAGGGGGCCTAAATTTTTAGCTAAGATCATATTATTTAGACTATTATTATCTAGAAAAATGTACTAAATTTCTAACATAACATAATCAATAACCCACTAACCTAAACACCTGTCGCTATGTAAGCAAATAATTACGTGCTACTATTCGACCTACTTTACTTTGCCCGTGCGCATTGTCGTTGACGTTGCAATATTTGTAATGTCGAATCTAAAATAAACTGCATAATATGTAAATTGAATATACCTAAATATTTTGTAGGTATCACCTGTTACAAGTGATAATCGAATTTAATATTTGTCTTTTCTGTGTATGATTTTATTTTGTTAATTTGCTCTCATAATTAGTTTATAATATTTTTGCCTGAGATACAGGATCTTCCTAGTTCAGGCGCGTCACAACTATAATTCCTAATATATAATAATGTTAGCACTTTGTCATACTAGCTATAAGGAAATTAATCAATAATTTTTTTTTTTTTTATTGGTATTTCAGTTTTTTTGTACCTACTAACAAAAAATGCTAGTATTCTGTAACTTGGACTACTATTACGTATGTTGATTTTTTGTACTGGTGAAAAAGTAACCCATGTATATATATACACATATATATATGTGGTCATATGTATATGTGGTCTGTCAAAAAAGTACCTACTACTGGAAAATAAACCTTGAAAATAAAATTCAAATTTCAATTACATTGGTGACAGACGTCCTTTCAGGACGCCTACACAGATCAGGGGACAAGGTTTAAATTTATCAACATTATTTATTTCTCATTTCTAATACCTACCCTCCATACTTAACTTTAGTGGGTATACCTGCTTAGCCAATTTTGCTATTTGATATTGTCGCTTATTGGAAAGGATGTCGATTAATTTAACCATACCGATAACTCTTTTCACAAAATAATTATTGCCGAGTGATTTAAAAATGCCACGAAGAAAAAAAACCTGTGACGAAATGGAGCTGTGGAAAAATATTATCCTGAATTACATGCCAAATTATACAATTATGTCACAGGGTGGATACGGCATACAAAAACTAAATCTGACATTTGTCTGTGCCTATGTGTGCGTACGGGTATGTTTGTACAAGCGCAACTCGCACAATCACGCAACAGGGCTGCCTCAGATATGGCAGATTAACCTTTTGACCGCCGTAGTCTGATATAACAGACAATCAATACCCAGCTCGTGTCGCCGCAGTCTGATAAATAAGACAATTTTTTTCATGTTTTTCTCAAGATATTCTTTACTTTTACAGAGTTTACTTTGGTTCTTTGCATAAGTAAGTCGCAGTAATTGTTGATTAAGTAACAGAGAGACTGATCTGTTGATTTTATTCTATTTTCTAGATGAAAATAAACTTCAATTATACCATTAGATTATGTATGATTCTACCCCAAGTCTCGTAGCCAAAGTCTTATATAAAAGACACTAGTGATGTGACGATGATTGGTATTGGCATATCTACGTCGACTTTCTCATTCGATATTTAGATTTACGACGTAAGATTTATGCATGCGACTGACCTTACTTAGCTAACCTATTTTATGACTTCGATATGTTCTTATAAAATTATGACGTAAGTTGTCTAGTATTCTACAATATCGTCCGCTGAAGAATTATTTAGAATTTTAGAAGGAGCGGACGAAAATGAAGATTTCGAATCTGTCATAAAAATAATCTGCCGTAACCAGAATCTGTCCTTAACTGAATCAAGTTACCCAATGACTTAAGTCATTAGCAACACCAAGTGTTGCTACTTTCGCTTCATACGAAATTGCCATGTAGATACTCCTTCGGCAGTTCTAGGTGCACGTTCAGCATCCGGAAACTTTACTCCCAACACGACATTCCATGATGGCCTCGCAGTACAGTCAAAGACAAAATAAAGTGTACACAAAAATGTTCAAAAATATGTCTCAGTGCACTTTAATTCTGTGTAATATGAACATCATAACATATTTTTGAGCAGACTCTTTCGATACTTATTTTTGCACTTGACTGTACATGATAGAGTACCTAATCCTTGTCATTGTGATACCATTCACTCTTTGGACATTTTGATACCATGATGTTTTGACCTTTGGACATTTTGACACTTGGACATATTTGAGTCCTTGGAAGTTTTCAAAGTTGAACTTGGAAATAAATATATTTGAATTGTATTAGTGCCTACCTACCAGGGTTTATCAGTGAAGTCTGTTTTTTTATAGATGGTAGAAATTTGAATCGATAAATAAGGGAAGACTCTGTTATCGTGGTTCATCGGTAACCCCTACCAAGTCATTATATTCCGCAATAATAATCAACACAGACTACGCCGTCGTCTTAAAAATGAGACCGCATGTGACGTCAAAGATGTAAAATAGAAAATTTTAGTGATGTGGATTACTCGATTTTTCAAAATTATGTTAACTCAACAAAATATTAAGAATGGTACTGTTTAGTAGTTTAAACAATTTGAGTACTATAATGTTGAGCTTACAATATTTATTTATCAAAAGAATTGTAATACTTTATGATTTATTAAGCCAAACAACGTTGAAATTTGCAGATTCGATACGTTTCTAATGCGATCAATCCTCTCCCTACTAGTGCCAACTTATCGACGAAAAAACAATGAAGCCTTGTGGCCAATGTCTGAAATAGTAGACCGCTTATGACGTCACAGATACGAAATGAGAAATATTAGTGATGTAGCAACGTCCATCAATAAATTTGCATAGCTGGTAAAATTCAGATTCAAACCATTAATAAAAGGGACGAAACCATAATAAAGACATTGGTAAACGTGATTTAATTATAATAATATAATATTTAATGACAAGCTGGTAAGAAATGAAGCTAATCACAGTAAACTATTAACAATAAAATATTTTATCGTAAGTTATGTGGCAAGCACTACACAGTTTGTTATAACTTAGTATAGGCGGCGACACGGGCACGTCCGATGATATCCCAAGCGGCGTTCAAAAGGTTAACTAGTTGGTACTTAAGTAACAAATGAATATATACTTTAACCTGTACAATACACATTTAGTAATTTCTAAGTTAGTATATAAATAAAATACTCACTTTCACCACAGAATAAGTAATTATAGCACATCTCCAATTCTAACGGAACAGAACACCGCAACCCAAGGAAACTATTGTTTTTCTCACGTCCAAGAAATATCACTTTTTTAACACCATTTTATCATTGTTACACGTGTCATCTACATAATAGTTACATATTGTGATAAACATTTTCATGTTAGTTTTAACATCTGCTTCGATAATATTGATGATGATTTTAACAAGCTTCGAGTTCCCTCGCACTTCCTCCAACTTCATCATCAGGCCTATCTTGTGGTATTTGACCCAACTGCTAATCCTAAAAAGCCAACAAAGCATATCATTATCTGAAACCAACTCCGAGTTCCCGCGAACTTCCTTCAAGTTCATCACCAGACCCATCTTGTGGTATTTGACCCAACTGCTAATCCTCAAAAGCCAACACAACATATCATTATCCTTAACCAACTCCAAGTTCCCTCGCACTTACTCCAAATTCATCATCAGGCCTATTTTGTGATATTTGACACATGCTCACCAAGAGGATCCTAAAAAGCCAACAGAACATATCATTATCTCAAACCAACTCCGAGTTTCCTCGCACTTACTCCAAGTTCATCATCAGGCCTATCTTGTGGTATTTGACCTAACTGCTCATCCTATAAAGTCATCGTAGGATATCATTGTCTCAAACCTATTCCGAGTTCCCTCAAACTTCGTCCAATTTCATCATCAGGCCTATCTTATGACACGGAACCCAACTGCATACCAAGATAATACTAAAAAGCCAACATAACATTTATCGATGTCAAATCAACTCCGAGTGCCCTCGTACTGCCTTCGAGATGAATCATTGTCAGGCCCATCGGTGGAATCACATGGGCGATGAGCGTTCCTGACTCAAAAAACCTGCGTTAAAAAAACTGTCCACATTACGTACTTACACAATAAACTATAAAAAATTTGAATCAAACGACTTGTTTACTTACTACTAACTACGTAAAAAACTACAAACTACAGCTTACTACTGAATAATCTAATCTAAAAAAGATTGTAAAATGTTACATTGCTAAAAATCAATCCTTATTTTCATCTCTATTCCGTAAACCCGGTTAAACTTACTTTAAACAAAGCACGTGGTCACGGTAATTAACGAAACCAACATTGTCCCACCACTAATGGTACACGTGCTTCGTAAGAAAGCAATAGCACATTGCATTTTTGATTTGATAAATGGGACAGAAGTACTATGTAGTATGACTTTTCTGCGGAATGTAGTTCAGTCTATTAGACTAGCGGCCCATGCTGAAAAAAATATGGGTCATTTGAACCACCAGGTGACCTATCCAGAACGATAAAAGAGCATAAAATAATAAGATTCAGCACTATGCCGTCACTTGTAAGCTGTCCAACTGACTCCTGGTGAGAATTTAAAAGTACAGGTATAGTGAGTACATTTTGGTCATATATTTTTGTACGGCATTCTTACCACCGATAGAGCCATGAAAAATAATAAGGAAACGCACAGTGGCGTACAAAAATTGTGCGCCACAAAGTATGATTTTTTTTTATTTTCCGACATTCACCAGGGTAAATTTGGCCATTTGATTTTGTACGGCATCTGTGTCATACTATTTCAATACTGCTATCTGCTTCTAATTCATTATTCCGCAACGCCGTACAAAAATCATGCGACAAGGGAAAAAATCGAGGGTTGCAATCCCCTCTCTTTCCGTAGTCCAGGGGGTGATTTACAAAAGTACGTCTTCGGTTCCAAAACATAATCTAGCACTCAAAAGTACTATTAAAAATATTGCTGTCAAAAAATGATAGTCCATTTGAATGTATATCAATAATCATCTTCATTTCATCGTATCCTTGATTTTTACAGCTGTAAAATCATTTGATCCTGTACGGGAACTTCTTTTTTAACATGATGTTGTAAAACACAATCCTTACATAGTATTGCCGTTCAAAATAAACCGTTCTAAAAAGAATTATAGAGAAATACAAAAGCTGAAATTTTGCAAATTAATGTAAAAGTATAAATATCATAGATTAATGAAATATAGCAATTTTTTACATTTTATCCCTTGTTTTAAATAGTATTAACATAGATAAATTAGATGTCCAGCAGCGGACGTCTTTTGGCTGAAATGATGATGATGATGAGATAAATTAGGAAAAAATAATGCCGTACATTTTTATGCAGACCATATATTTTAGGCTGATGAAAGTCACGCTACAATTTTAAGGGTACTTTATGGCCATCTGATGCAGTGCGGTATTAACATATTTTTGAAGAGAACAATTGATAATATGATAAAATCACTATGACGTCTAGCAGAATTGAAACGTTGTGTATATTATGTCCAAGAATTGAAAATGAAAAATCCCAGTATCAACAGTTATGTATACTTTTTGGTTTAATATACACTTCAAACGTTATTGATACATACATATAATATATAATTGATTTGTTTCATTGTAATGATGTCAATAAATAAAACAATGATTTTTTAGAAAAAATCTATATATTTTATGATAATAATATATTTTTTTTTAGAAATTAGATAAATTTATGCAGTATTGGAATCAGTTACTCAGTTGTTATCGGAATCAACGTCTTCATCGACGTCCGAATGAACTTATCTATTATTTTCTGAAACATAAATATGTATTTGTCAAAATCCAAGTCTTACGTACAAATTTAAGATGTAAAGATTTATTTACCTATGACGTCATCACTTTTATAGTTTCTAACTAGGAACCTAGAATCAAGAAAAGACTATGACTATTAGTAAAAATAAAATATCTAAATGCCGTATAAAAAAAATCACCTTACATTTCGTACAGTTTTTTTTTCCCTTTGGACCAACGAAAATATACGGCATATGAAAAAATATTATCTATGCATAAAATACTTTCAAAATAAATTTATTTCATGTTGTATCAAATCACCCCCTGGACCACGGAAAGAGAAGGGATTGCAACCCTCGATTTTTTCCCCTTGGTACATCATTTTTGTACGGCGTTGCGAAATAATGGATTAGAAGCAGTATTGAAATAATATGACACAGATGCCGTACAAAATGAAATGACCAAATTTACCCTGTTGATAGTCGGAAAATAAAAAAAAAAATCAGACTTTGTGGCGCACAATTTTTGTACGGCACTGTGCGTTTTCTTATTATTTTTCATGGATCTATCGGTGGTAAGAATGCCGTACAAAAATATATGACCAAAATGTACTCACTCTACCTGTACTTTTAAATTCTCACCAGGAGTCAGTTGGACAGCTTACAAGTGACGGCATAGTGCTGAATCTTATTATTTTATGCTCTTATATCGTTCTAGATAGGTCACCTGGTGGTTCAAATGACCCATATTTTTTTCAGCATGGGCCGCTAATCTATATTTTTAAATTAGAACTTCTTGTTGTCTTTGCATACCAATTCACACAACACTCCATGTAAAGCAGTGAAATGCACTTTTTCGGCTTTTTTATTGCCAAAAACGAGCGCTATTTACGGGTCTGTTACTTAGTCGCAACTGAACAAGCACGACGAGCGCCGCGTCTAAGTATATCAGTGCGAGAAATATAACTGCTGGTGACTGCGAGTCGCCTATAGGTAATGAAAGTCTACAGGAGGTGGTCTGTGACCAGCAAGAAATGCTACCCTTTGTTTACGAGTAGGAGCATATTAAATATCAACCTTGTGAAAAAAGGATCATTTCGATCATAGCCCATGATGCATAGTTTTCGTCTAGTCACACACAAAAAAATCAATATCCTGGGACATTTTCACACACATCGGCCTAGTAAACGGTACGCTCCATTAAGACTTGTGGTGTCGGTATTTTTGGATTGTATTGTATTCAGGGCATTTTTTAGCGTCTCGACATCAAACGTGCATATTTTGCGTGGTGCCAACGCTGGCCCAGTAGGTACTTGTTGGAGACCTCACATACATCCTTGTTTTTTATCGCAGATGTATGGAGGTTCGTCACGATGTTTTCCTTCACCGTAAAGGACTTGTGAATATAATATAATATGACATACATAAGCTTATAAAATAAAGTAAATGATTCGGGCTGGGGATTGAACCCAAGACCGCTGCGTAGTGTGCATTTTACCGTCCGACAACAAGCGCTATTATTTGTGATGAACGACGATATAATGAATAATACATAGATATACAGGGTTACTTTTTCACCAGTACAATAAATAATAGTAGACTAAAATACAAATTACTAGCATTTTTTGTTACTACCCCTTCAAAAAATGCTCGAACTTATCCGCAAATCTAACAAGAAATGTGAACGACTTATTACGCATCTATCGACGTGCATAACTAACGTTTATTTAATTAAACTTTACGTTTAATTATTTAACTTTTCATTCATTCATTAATTCATTCGTTCATTCATTCATTCCAAATATATATTATTAGTAGGTATTTACTAACGATCACTAAAGTTAGCAGTGTACGGAGATATAGAGAGACAGGGGTTCCTGTTGTATCCCCACACTAAAAAACGGTATACATTACGTAAAATAAATATTATTCTAACAATAAGTTTAGTGTCTCCCTGGCACAATTATTTGGAGTTTTCAAGAGATTTTTATCTATTTCTATATTGCATAAACAACCGCTTTTGATGACAAGGTCACATACCTAAAGACACCACATACCATAAGGTGAAAGTGCAAATAAAACATCATCATTTTACGTGTCCTCTATAGATACTTACCGTAAAATTTCATTTTTTTCATCGTTCTGTCGATGTCGGTGGTATAAAAATATACATGTACATGCCACATTTAAGCTTTCTAGTTGATACTAAAGGTGCATGCAGACCAAAAGAGCATTCGCTGTTCTATCCCCCACTCTACGAATTCAACGAATCTCGTTTCGTGTAACGATCGAATTTCGTAGAGTTGGGGGTTAGAACAGCGAATGCTCTTTTGGCCTGCATGCACCTTAACGATCGCCGAGCTTAGCCACGGACGGACAAATAGACACACATACTGGAATATAAGGGACTGTGGGTTGAACTCTCAAATCTTTTTCTTATAATGAACAGACGGTCACCTTCATCATCATCATCACAGAGTTATTCACTTGTCGTTGGAGTATCTTCCAGCCCTCTCTTTCCCGTGCAAGATATGCATAACGTTTTCTTGTCGAGTTTTTTGCCATGACAGTAAAGGAAAATACATTTCTTTTTCTTTATAATTGTTGAAATGGAAATACAATTTACTCTACTGTAGACTTACTAATTGAGCATAATTTAATCTAACAAGGTCGCAATTCTAACCTAACCTAACCGAAGCCACTTTGCCATAGCAGTGAATTACTGCTGACTTGCTGAGGTCGCAGTTGTATCCTAACCTAAACCACTTTGTCATAACAGTCAATTGCTGATAAGGTCGCAATTGTAACCTAACCTAACGTACTTACATTGATATAGTAGTGACTTACTAATAAGGTGGCAGTTCTAACCTAAGGCACTGGTCTCACCGCGAGCTATCGGTTAAAAAACACGAACAAAAGATGCGCACTCCCGTGTAAATAAAAGAGACACTCTCTTTTTAACCGACTTCAAAAAGGAGGAGGTTTACAATTCGTCGAAATCTTTTTTTTTTCTTTATGTATGTTCCCCGATTACTCGAAGACGCGTGGACCGATTTGAAAAATTCTTTTTTTGTTTGAATGGGTATACCTTCTAGTTGGTCCCATTGTCACCAAATCCAGATCTGATGATGGAATCCTGGAGAAATCGAGGGAACTCTTCAAATGTTGTAGGCACACATGACATTTTTCATTTATTTTCGAAGACTAATCAAGTATTTGCGTCTAGTCATGAACGTTTTAAGTTGGTGATCTGATGATGGAAGGTACAACTCCTTAGCAATTAGGAGTTGGGGGATAATTCTTTAAGTATAACATATTTCGTGTATTTTGGAAGCTATTTGAGTATTTGCCTTTAGGTGGTCATCCTTTCATGTTGGTGAGCTGATGATGAAAGGTACAACTCCTTAGAGATTAGGAGTTGGGAGACAATTCCTTAAATATAACACAGTTCATGTATTTTGGAAGCTATTTGAGTATTTGCCTTTAGGTGGTCATAGTCTCATGTTGGTGAGCTGATGACGAAAGGTATAACTCCTTAACTATTAGGAGTTGGAGGATAATTCTTTGAATATATCTATTTAAGTGTTTGCTTAGTAGTTATGACATGTTGGTTAGCGGTAAGTGATTCTTTAAATAATATAGGCATGCTAAGGCTGTTACCTATAATCTTTGAAATTATTCATACTTGCTGATGATACAATGTATATCTCCTTGATAATGGGATAATTCTTTGAATATAACAACTGTCATACATTTTCGAGATCTATTTAAGTGTTTGCTTAGTAGTTATGACATGTTGGTTAGCGGTAAATGATTCTTTAAATAATATAGGCATGCTAAGGCTGTTACCTATAATCTTTGAAATTATTCATACTTGCTGATGATACAATGTATATCTCCTTCATAATGGGATAATTCTTTGAATATTTAAGGTATCCAGTTCAGGTTTTCTGGCCTATTACAGTGCAGTACATTCTAATTATAAGTATTTAGAGCATACTAAATAACGATTTTACACAACTAAAAAGCAAAAAATAAAATATTTTAAAATAAAAATAAAACCGCCTTCAAAAATTCGCCCAAACTAAAAAGTCAAAAATAATTTTAGTTCCTACTTCTTAGGATTTCCTACACAAACCTTTAAACCTTTTACCCTATTCATTGAAATAAAATATTATGGCTAGGTATCCTACAGATTTCTTAGAAGTCGGTGCCAAGCCAAATATGTTCTCTTCGCGAGTATATAACTGTATTTGATAGAGGCTAGAGCTTTGTAACTTACTGTCACTCCGGTTATGCTTTCATCAAAATGACTGAGGTAGAACATTCTGTTGATAAAAACATAATCAGAGTGACAGTAAGTTACAAAGCTCTATCTAATATATACCTGAATGAACGTATTTGGCTTGGCACCGACTTCTAAGAAATCTGTAGGGTACCTAGCCATAATATTTTATTTCAATGAATAGGGTAAAAGGTTTAAAGGTTTGTGTAGGAAATCCTAAGAAGTAGGAACTAAAATTATTTTTGACTTTTTAGTTTGGGCGAATTTTTGAAGGCGGTTTTATTTTTATTTTAAAATATTTTATATTTACACGGGAGTGCGTATCTTTTGTTCGTGTTTGTAGCCGATAGTTCATAGCTTAGTAGCTCGCGGTGAGACCGATGCCTTACCTAACCCACTTTGTCCTACCCAGTTCTAACCTAACCTAACGTACTTTGATACAGTAGTGACTTACTAATGAGATGGCAGTTCTAACCTAACCTAACGTACTTTGAGATAGTAGTGACTTACTAATGAGATGGCAGTTCTAACCTAACCTAACCCACTTTGTCCTACCCAGTTCTAACGTAACCTAACGTACTTTGATATAGCAGTGACTTAATAATGAGATGGCAGTTCTAACCTAACCCACTTTGTCGTAGCAGTGAATTCCTAATGAGATCGCAATTGTTCTAGTCTAACCTTACCCAGTTTGCCACAGCAATAATGAACGGTAGTCAAGATCGTAGTTCTAACCTAACTAACCAATCACCTCATCTTTTTCTTAACATTGTCTTATTACATCGTTATAATAAGTATATGTACCAAACCCAATCTACCATAATAGATAATGCATTTCTGCCTAACGTAAAATATATGTATGTGAAGTAAGTTTCGGAGAGTTGTATACACGGTGTTACGTCAGCATTCCGAAAGATTTTAATGCTGGATTCCTGACCATATTTAGAGTCTTTAATGTTATATAAAATTTCCTGAATTCGGCTTGGTTTCAGAGATAATCAACCTTTTTTCGAAATAAGTTTTTCGACGTAACTCGTCATTTAACTTCTTTTGAATTACAATGCTACCACAATGTGTTCTAATATTACCACACCTTTTGCCTGACAATCAAAAAATACGAATAGACTTGACGAAATAACCTGTAGGTACCTAAAAAAACAATTGAAATAAATAATTTAAACAAATTGTTGTTATGATAAAAAGTACTGGAAATGTTAAAAAATATTCAAATCGGCCTAAAAAAAAAGAAAAAAATTTTTTTTTGGTGGAATTGACATAAGGTCTCATAATATTTTGTGTTTATTTTGATGTCTAGAATGCATAGTTAAAATCTTTCGCAGTGCTCGCGTAACACCGTGTATAATTATGTTAGTGTTATATTATGTCTGCCTCTGTAGCCTAGTTGGTAGTGACCCTGCCTACGAAGCTGGAGGTTCCGGGTTCGAATCCCGGCGAGGGCATTCTTTGTGTATTTATTTATCACAAATGTTTGTTCCTTGGTCATGGATGTGTATGTATATAAGTATCTATACGTATCTATCTATTATACAGGGTGTCCCACGGCGATGCCACATGGAGGGAAAGTACTTTAAATATCATAGATAGCGTATTTTGCTGAAAGAAGACTTTATTTTATTTTTAAAATGTAGTAATTCTGCATTCAAAGTTTTTCAAAAAAATACTTGCTTCACCCGGAAATCGAACCGACTACAATTTTTTTTCTAATTTTGAACCAAACTTTTTTGGTTATTTTTTTAGTTTTAGATACTATGTTTCTTAAGGAAAATTGTTATTTTTTATCCATTCTTTCGAATGACAGAATAAAATTACGAAAAAATTTTTTTTTTGTTTTAAAGTAGGTTCGATGCCTAGAAAAAGCAAAATTTTTTTTGGATTTTTTTTAATGCAGTATTATTTAATTTTAAAAATAAAATAAAGTCTTCTTTCAGCAAAATACGCTATCTATGATATTTAAGGTACTTTCCCTCCATGTGGCATCGCCGTGGGACGCCCTGTATATATCGTCGCCTGGTACCCACAACACAAGCCTTAATTGAGCTTACCGTGGGACCAGGTTGATTTGTGTAAGATGTCCCAAGATATTTTTTTTTTTTTTTTTTTAATTATGTACCTATGCCAAAAATATGGAAATCCAATTTCTGCGAAATAACACATGACCTAAATAATAATATGCCAAAATAGTTTCTGGCAAAGTAATATTCTAAATATTGTTTACAAAAATTGATTATGCCAAGTCTCTTATAACATAAGCGTTTCGAAAAAAAAATGCCATATAGAGGGATTAGAGGGAGCCCTAAACAGACAGAGAGACAGACAGACATACAAACAATGATTTTGAAACTTTACAAAATAAACACACCGTCAGGTGGGCATCAAGTCATGTGGTCATTCTTTATGTATGTCATAAGAAAAGTTATAGTAACTGTACATTGCAAGCACTGCACATCCCCCCGACAGCATTAAATATAATTGCTGTACCCACGATCACGCTGACTTAATACACTTATTTTAATTACTTTATTCGTTAACGTTTATACGTCCGTAGCTGATACTCTTCATGCGTTAGTTTACAATAAATTATATCATAACCATAGATCAGTGATTTTATTTATCACATCCACCATCAAGAATGGGGCAAGTGTTGGGCTCGTACGGTAACTTAAACTCAGATCACATCATCAGTCTATAATTAGTCCACTGCTGGACAAAGGCCTCTCGTATTAGGTACCTAAGCATACGGATGCATTAGGAAGTAAATACCCATAATCGCCACGCAGGGCAAGCTGTTGCCCATCATCCAATATTCAATAAATAATGGTCAGTGACACTTCGAATCCCTTAGTTGACTATTAGGGCACCCACGGGAAGAGTTGGGGTGGTAACAAATGTATTTCTATTGCCATCACCACACGGCCACTCAACTTATACTCATTACATACCATTTTACAAGAATCAGTTGTGAAATTCAGACGGATGCAAAATAATATTTTCTGAATCAGAGTTCGCTTATTATAATAAGAATTGTTTCCCAGCGGAAATACTCTAGATCTTTAAGTTCAATGGGTTCAAACAAGTTTTAATTTCTTAACAAGCCATGTGGACAGCACAAAAAATATTTTAACTACCTACCTATTTGCAGAAAGTATATTTTAAAATAAATATACAAAACCTTGCCTATCAATAATTATGTTTACACATAGGTAAGTAGGTGACTATCAAATTTGCTCAGTGTATTTTACAGGGATCTGTTACGAATTGAAACGGTCACATGTACAAAAATCATGCATTCAAACAAAGAAAAACAGGTGGGCAGGCAAATCGACAGGCAAACTATAACTTTCAGCCAGGCTATGAACAGGCACAGAGACGAACAGACAAACAGATCTTCTGATTTCATTAACGTGGAGGTTTATTTAGTTTTTAGGTCATGAAGAATTTGAGAATTTAGGTATTCAGTTTAAATCAACGTTTTCTTCCGTATGGACCAACAGACACACAAACTTACTAGGAAGGTGATACGTTGTTTCCTGTAGTTGATTTTTATACGTATATAATAATTATGTATGTATTATGAATTAAAAAACCCACCAAGTGCGAGTCGGACTCCGTACCATTATCAATTTATCATAAAAAATACAGTTAAAACAACCTATCTCAAAAACTATAAGAGATACATCTTGTCTCTTTTTCGTTAATTAAATACGAGTATATGTATTTTACCATCTCTTTTACGCATTATGAAGTATGAAGATAAGTGTTTGTCAACTATCAATAAATTGTAGGAGGTGTATGGTGTGAAGTATTTATTTCGCTCATTTTGTTAGAGTAAGACGTATCTTTACTTATATATCATTGGCGGTTCATACAACACAATCCTCACCAAATATCATTACTTCCGAGTATTCCATTTATTGTTTCCGAGTAAATTGGATGTGACGGACAGACACGGACAGAGACGGACATGACTTGACGAATATAAGGTTTTCGTTTTTTGCAATTTTGGCAACGGAACCCCAAAAACAGTTTGCTAAATTAGGAGACGGTTATGAATAAAGGGGTTATAATCTTCCATATCACTACATAATATAAAACAAAGTCGCATTCTCTTGTCCCTATATCCCTATTGTATGCTTCAATCTTTACACCTACGCAACGGATTTCGATGCGTTTTTTTAATCGATAGAGTGATTTAAGAAGAGAAGGTTTTAGGTAGACTATAAAACTTAAAATTATTTGAATAAAATAGTCTGCAAGTATAAAACCTGATAGGTTATCATTATAGGTCCATAAGAGATTGCCTAATCTAAAATCATAATGCCATGTTCATACCTACGTACAGATTAATAAAATTAGGACTCCAACTATTCAATATGTATTTAAGTATTTGTATGTATCTATTCTATATATTACATATTTTGTAGTTTAGTTCTCACACAAGCCTTGATGGAGTTTATTGTGGCACTAGGTTGATATGTGTAAGATGGTCACATGCTAAATATATTTATTTGTTCATATACTAATCGTCCAATAATAAAGAAATATTTTTTTTTAAATTATGTTGTTATTATTCGAAACACGACAAAACATAGCTATATAAATATTTAATTATTTTTAGTGTTTCTTGTTATATCGGCAATATTTTAGGTAGGTACAATCAGCAGCAGATATCAGGGATCGGAACCGGTTTTTTAGAAAAACCTCGAAATAGCTCAATATTGTAAAATGTTTTACACTCTTTATGTAGTATTCAACATTAACATTAACTATTAACATCATATTTTTGAATTACTCCATAAACAAAAAAAAACCGAAGAACGAAAAAGAACGGAATTCGAACCGTTCTTTTGTATGGAGCAAAAACCGGTATCCGATCCCTGGCAGATATTGCTTAACGAGTAGGGTGTTCACAATGATCTTAACACACTCTAATAGTCGTGCATAGTTTATTTTGAAAACTCTGCCCGCTTAGCAATATCTGCTGCTGACTGTACA
>JALPQI010008398.1:0-51918 GCA_025490895.1 Thaumatotibia leucotreta | reverse complement strand
TATTTAATTCAGTTTTGAACCAGATTTCGAGTTGTCGGCATATCAGTTTCTTCCCCATTATTCGATTTTTAGATGACATGGTAACACAGCATTTCATGAAGAACATATTAGCAACATAGATTACGTCATGTGAGTACAAAAATATCAAAAACAAATCAGCAATAAGCATTTAATATACAGTCTCACCCAAATCAAAAACCAAATATTCAACAAGCTATTCGAAACCTAATCTAATCACTTATTAATATCATTCAAAAAACCATGTTAAGTCGTACGAATAACTCCCAAAATTATCGAAAATTTCGAGCAGATATTTCATCTCTGTCCTTTCAACTAACACATAATTAGAGTGATAGAGATATATATAATACACGATCGCTTTACCGCGCTGATTAGCCAACGAGATCTGTTCCACCAGATACATTACGACTCATTGAACATTTTGAAACGAAAAAAAACCATAATGATATTCTTATGGACATTATAAGAAGGCGATTGCGAAATGACATTTTAAATAACTTTCGAAAGACGAACATGAAAACGCAATTAATGATTGTGTGTGGCATACGTCGGCTATTTATTATTTCTATTAAGGCTTCGTGGAGCCTTTTAGAGGTGTGAGTGAAGCAAAGAGTAGTCTATATACAGAGTGTTCAAATCATACATAACTTAGGTCTACTTAAACAATCAAGCTGGCTGTCTCTTTAGCTTTTCTCCTCAAATTAAGTCGCATTTATCAATGGCTGGTTATCAGGCAATCCATTTAAGTCCTGGGTAGGCAGCGCTATGGTGGTTTTTGATCACTTTGTCCATAGGCCTCAGTTCCTGCTTTCCATCATGTGGGCTGAGAGCTCAGTTGTCTACCTTCGTCACATAAAAAAAAAATCAACCAGAGCTGAAAAAGGGTGAGCAAGGAGGTTTTTCTCGCGTGGTCCAAAGCTCACAAACGTGTCAGCAAATTCTCATAGATATCTGATATATGGAAGCGGCCAGGGTGATAACAAATATCTGAGCAGGGTGCTTAGACAAGTTGCCAATCGCTAACGCTTAATCGTCAATCGTAAGCAAAAGGCAGCTAACTGTCTTGGTCGCACTAATATGAAAGAGTGACAGAGAGGGAAAACTACGATACGCTACTAAGCCTTAGCGATTGGCAACTTGGCTAAGCATCCAGGCCTTTAGGCTGCGTTTCCACCAGAGATGTGCGAGGATGTGTTTCCATACAAATGACACCTATTAATGACTCGAGCGAGGTGTCATTTGTATGGAAACACATCCTCGCACACCCTCGCCTTATTGTCATGGCGTAGAGTGCATGTTAACATATTTTTGAGTACTGTGTCTGCTTCGATATATCTGATGGCGACTATACACATGTCCGGAGCCTAACAAATAGCTCATTAGGTACTCCCAGCCATTTATATTTGTAAGCCCTTTCTAGTTTACTCCTTTTGCATCGAAACAATCGGCCATTATACCCGCTTCCATTGCCTTTACAAGTGCATTGTATAACTATCACTTTCAAAACAACCTAACAAGTTTTAAACAAGTACGCACATACACCCTTTTTGAAATTAGCTGCACTAAAGTTTCAACAGAAGAATAAAGTCTTATGTGCGAGGGACGGTGATGGTTTTTGGGTTGTTTTTCGAATGGATGCTTGAAGGGATCGATTGTTATGCATAATGGAGTCGGTATCGATGTATGGGTCAGGGAAACGGAGAAAGTACCCGTTTGCTTGAGAATTTGTCTGGATGAGGTACGCGAAAAACCGCCTATCTCTTAAATCTCTTAGGGCCTTATCACACTTGAGATTTACAAGCGGGTTGAAAGCAAAGCAAGTTCGTCGCGAGCCCGTATCGACTTCGCCGCCAGTGCGTCGCAATTTCGTCGCAAATGTAAATCAAATACACATTACACAGTGTACTTAGTAAAAAATCGCTGAAAGTATTCTGCGTCTTTGACAGCCACTTACATAATGGATTCCGACTGCAAAACACTTCCGTTAGCGACGAAATCGCGACGCACTCGCGGCGAATTGGTTACGGGCTCGCGACTAACGCGCTGCGCGCTCGCTTCGCTTTCAACGTGTTTAGATAAAGTAGTATAAGCTACAATACATCAGTATTGCGATACAGCGAGGAAATGCCGCCAGCATCCTCGGTACAATGCCACAAGGGCCAATCTTAGATATAGGTTAGGTTAAGTAGATTAGTTAGATTTAATCTATGTACATAAATTGTAGTTTTCAAAATAAATATATTAAAAAAAAGCTATACGTACCTAATTAGGCCGTAAAACACTCGTGTGAACCTATTATAAAACTCGCTACGCTCGTTTCATACACACACTCGTGTTTTAATGCCTCTCATTATCATTACGTACGGTTGCATAAACTACTATTAATCCTACCTCTTTTAATTAAGGGTTTGAGGTAGCCCATAATTCAGACTCAATGCCAATTTTTAATAATTCGACAAACAGAAAGCACCCCAATTTTCAATCTACCATCAATTAATAAAATAAGGATGAGTAATTGCATATAGCCACGCAGTAATCCTGATGTTTAAGAGTCGTTTGAGTTTAATATTGTCTGCCGGTATGTTTGCAAACCATAGCTTGTCTATTTTAAAGTCAACTCTAATTTGAACCTGAATTACATATAATTATTAAGGGTTGAGAGATCAGATTTACCTGGTTTATAGGATTGTACGAGCGATAGAATGAGTAACTACTTTGAGGGGAGAGTTAAATTAATTTTGATGCTTTGATCTATTGTGTTTGGTTCACATTTTGGTTGTATGATCAAGATGAAAAAATTAACGTATTACGTATTTAGTTTACGTTTATAAATATTCACGTAGTAACCTTAATTGAATGAAGATGAAAAACCATTTATATTTTGCTGTCCGGGCTGATGTATTGTGATGGTAGTTCTAAATGTACTGTATACAATAAGTACTTTTTAGAGTTCCGTAGTAAACTAGGAACCTCCCCTAGCGGTAAAGTGGGGATTTTTTTTTAAGTCAATATTTTCGAAGATAACCGCTCCAGAATTAAACATAATTGTGCCCCTAACCTCTAATTTTTGATCCGTGGGTCGGAAAAAAATAAAAAAAAAACATGAATAGTGGACTTACAGAACACTTTAAAATACAACTATTTGCAACATAATCGGCCCAGCTATTTTGAACGTACGTGCACGGAACCCTACACCGAGAATGACCCGATTTTTATTTCAGCACAGATGGTGCTTTTTTACGCACTAGTGCGAGAAGTGGTTAATTTTTTGTCAGGTCGAAACTTTGGAGAGCCATCTGTGCCTACCGGAAAACGTCGTATTTTAATCTTCATTTTTCCGCACTTGTATCGTGATGTACTATTCTGCTACGTTTGTTTTACTTTATATTTACTTATCAATTGTTTGTTTTGTTACAGGTATGTCCAGAATATTTCCGGATTTTTTCGATTTTTTTATATGTCTGCATTGCAGGTAACTAAGTAATGTATTTCAGTCTGCATCGTAAATTTCTTCTCTTGTACGAAATATCCGGGGCCTTTTTCTCGAAAGCTTGTAACTTGTAATACAAGCGAAAGTCCTTATCTAATTAATAGTGTTAAAAAGAGACTTCCACCTATATTACAAGTTACAAGCTTTTAAGAAACGGTCCTCTGGTATACATCGAGGACAGATGGCATAAAATATAGGTATGGGACATATTTCGATATTTATGAACAGCTGGTATACCCACATGATAATGATACCAGTGTACGTAAAATAAAGGCAATTTGAAGTTTTACTCACAATATTGTAGAAGATAACTGAAGCAGTTAAGTTTGTAGCTCTGCGAGCATCTCTGTCACTCCAATGAAGGCATCATTAGAGTGACAGAGACGAATGCACGAAATGTACGATTTTGAAGTTCGTGGTAGGTCACCAGAACTGTATTAAGCAGTTTAACCAGCAGGGGTCGGCAACATTTCGATCGTAATAAGACTTTTTCCAAGTAAAAAAAATCTTTAAAACCTACCATAGCGTTAAGGAAATACAGTTTAAAATTATTTGAAAATCAGTTATTAACGTGCGTCCTGTGGTCAATTACAATGCAGTGACTATTGTGGTCCGAATGCGACAAAACATGACATTTGCGTGTGGTCTCACTTGGGACTTTTGTGTTTCGTAGAATTTTTGTTTGTTTTCCTGTTTTTTTCTGTTTAAGTTGTATCCAGCTATTCCAGCTTTTGTGTTCTTAATTTAAATGACCGCCCATAAATCTTATTGCAATATACTTAAAGACTTTTAGGAACATGGACATTGTTTTGCAATACTCGTAGTACTTGTACGTTGTTAGAAAACAAGATATTAGTCCGCCTTCGTAGCCTAGACGGTAGCGACCCTACCTACGAAGCTGGAGGTTCGGTTCAAATCCCGGCGAGGACAATATTTGCGTATTTATTTATCAGAAATATTTATTTCTTGGTCGTGGCTGTCTATTTAAGTATAGGTATATCTATTACGAGTATAATATATATTTCGTCACTTGATTCCCGTGGGACTAGGTCGATTTGTGTAAGATGTCCCAAGATATGTATTTATTTAAATATTGCGCGGGTCATGATGAGAAATTACTGAAGTTTGAACTACTTACTCTTTTTTGATGCAAATGTTTGGTAGCTGACCTAATATTGGTTCACGAATAAAAAATACTAAAACATCTACAGAAAGAATGGAATGAAAGGAGAATTGTCATACGAAGAATTAATATAAACACGTCAGTAATAATATCTACCTGTAGGTATTGGAGTATTCTACCATTAAATTGAGTGATATTAATCACATACTTTCATCGTACATTTATTCGCTTGATTCCGATTTCTCCACCATAACATTCCAAGATGTCCTTGTTAATGAACTCGCCACGCTAAATTAACTTGCAACTAAAACAACCGCACAAACATCCCAGTCTGTATCTAAATCCATTGAGTGTCCCATACAACGAGCACAAATAAAACCAAACCCGTTTGCACTCAGTACTATCGCCCACACTGTTGGATAAACATTTGGGTACTATTATCGTAAGGACGGCCGTAGCTTAACGTTAGTGCATCGGTAGTGACCCTGCTTTGCTTACGAAGCTGGAAATCTGGCCTACTACAGCGAAAATCGAAATTCGTAAATTTCGAGGATTTTTCTCTGTCACTCAAACGAAGATCATTAGAGTGAAAGAGACAACTCCTCGAAACTTACGAATTTCGTTTTTCGCGGTAGGGCCGCTGAGCTTTCGAATCAAAGTGAATATCTTTGTGTATTTATCATGAAGATTTGTTATTTTGTTCCTAAGTCGTGGGTCATTTATTTATTTAACCTTTTACAACCGGGTTAATATGTATATTATGATCGTGACAGTTTACAATTAATTTTCAAAATCAACAGAGTTCATTATTAAGTCAGCAAATCGCAACTTTTCAGTTGCAAAGGGTTAAATATTGCACAAAAGTAAAATTTAACGTACAGAAGGCGAACTTAATGTAATGAGGCATTCTCTACCAGTCAACCTTAATGGAAAACAGAGAGATTGCGGACAGTGCTACAACTAATATAAACAGAACATTTAAATAGTGTATATTTTATACATACACAATTATGTACATATACATTAAAATACATATTAATGTTGTGACCACGAAATAAAGTAAAACATAATAACTAAAACAAATACTACCAATTCGCTAATTCCGCTGGCAAGTAAAGCACGCATGTGGAGATTTCATAAATACAAATCTACTTGGGGATTTTTTATGTTAAAGATCCATTCCAAAGACACTTGGACGATCATGTTTTTTTCTATCTGTTTACATATACCTTGGACGCCACTTGGACAATCATGGTTTTTTCTATCTGCCTTTTATATAAATATTTAGTCACAATATAAACCTTAATTGAACTGACCATGGGAGTTTGATTTGTTCAAGATTCTCCCAAGACATTTATTTATAATTACCACAAATGCTCAGTTATCTGTGTTGGCATTTGTACGCTCTAGGCGTTCTCTGATCTAGACACTTTATTAAAACCAATTAAACTAGCCCCGCCCACTGGTACTTTTACTTCGAACCAACAGTTCTTAATCCCTGGTTCCTATCAACCAACAAATCTAGAGCTATTAGTCAAATGATTTTATACTGAAGTGCAGATTTTCATTTTTGGTCACTACTTCGAAATTGTCCAAGTTAGTAAGATCTGTGAACTCATACGTCAGCTATGATATATGGGGTCTAAGTAAATTAGTATTGCCATGTTCATGTAATTGCACCACTCAGTTCTAAATTTGCATAGTTATTAGTGTATATTTAATTTAACATTGTTAAACACTTTATCGTGTAAAGCTAAGTTGTGCTATAAAATTGTTTATTTTAATCAAATCAGATAAACTTGGAAAGTTGATGTTTGAATTCACACATTTAAAATTATGGTTATGCAAATAGTAGGCTACCTGCATACGAGTATACGTGGTGGCTCATTTAAATCGGTCAGTATGGGTTTTAAGACATACGAAGATATGTTCTTAGGAATCATGTCCCCGATTTTGATAAAAAGAAAAACTGCATTCAGACATTTGATAAAATAAAGCTGTATCCAGCCAGATAATCGAACCCGGTTGTTTAGAAAACATACTTAAACTGTGTAATTTCTGTTTAAATATCGGTTGTGTAGGTCTTAAACTACATATATGCATAGTTAATAGGACAGGCTTACGTCCAGCAGTGGATTATGTGTGTATCTAATTCTGGGGAATCTGGGGTAAGTATGTAAATTGAAAGTGTCACAGATATAGTATAAGTAAAGTGTCTTTAGAACTTTAAGTACCTATATTAATTCGCATAATTTATTACGCATACTTCAAATTGGCATAGCGTTGTCAAGCATACTATTCAAGTGGTATAAGCATCATTTCGCATAAACGATTCCGCATAATGTATTTACGTATAACGTAAACTATCATAACGATGATTTGGAATAATTGAGATGAGCATAATACTAATTGGTATACTTAATGAAAGGTATAAAATATAAAATATTAATGAGTATAATGACCGAACATAGATTGCGTAGCGAAACTGATACTATATACCTAATATTTTGGCCAAGTTACTGTCGATTAGTACGTATTAATAATATTAATATATACTATATATTGCTTCCAATTTAAAACTAGTTTCGACTTTTACTTGTGCGTTGTGCGTAGATATAATGTTGAGTTAATGTTTAGGTCTTGACATATTTTATTGACTGATACATGTATACCTACTTATATTTTTATAGTAAATATTGATTATTTTAATTATTACACACATTTTTACCCTAGCAATTTACAATGTTCATAAATACGGCGTGTGTATTTTATACGGGATACATTTATCGTTTTGTGATCGTAGAAATCATGGTATAGGTAAATAGGTTCCCTAGATCCTATTTTAAGCATCATTAAAATATACGCCCGTATTAAATAGGTACGCACTCTGTACATGCGCCTCATGCGCCTACCAAAATGTGATTTCTTTACTAATAAAATTTATTAATAAATACCTAATGTTTTATTTAATTAAGTGTATCTGACGTGTTCATTAGGATGAGGGATGAGTAGTAGATATCGACGAAAGCTAGGCTTCAACTTCGCTTCATCGCTCCTGCTAATTAGTCTTTTGAACTTAACCTTACTGTCTTGGTTTTACCCTGTTCTGCCTCATTCGCTTGATTTCTAAGTTTATACTAATCCATATTAGGATAAATAAAGTTATATTTAATAATGTTATGCATATTTCTATTATGCATAATCAGTAATATGCGTATTAAGCATTATGGAATTTTATTATTTTGCCTATTCAATATTATGCTTAATTATTTATGCCAAATCCGTTATGCGAATTCATATTAGGACTATTAATATTAGGCATATTAAAGGGGACCCATATCTTAGGACATCTTACACAAATCGACCTAGTCCCACGGGAAGCTCAATTAAGGCTTGTGATGAAGACCAAGAAACAATATGTGAGTGAGTTTAGTAAAACGTCCCACTTTGTCGTTTGCCATAAAGCAACTTTGTCAGTTTACTCATATGAAGATACAAGGAAATCTCGTCTTTATGGTAAGCGACAAAGTCGGACGTTTTACTAAAAACTAACACATGTATATAATTATATATAGGTACTTAAATACATACCCACGACCAAGGAACAAATATTTGTGATAAATAAATACACAAAAAATGTCCTCGCCCAGATTCTTACCCGAAACCTCCAGCTTCGTAGGCAGGGTCACTACCAGCACCAACTAGGCTACAGAGGCTGACAAAAATTAAAACAAGTGACGACAGCACTAGCAAAAATGTAAACATACAGCGACTGTATGAATCTGCGCCGGAGCAGGAAGATCGTGTGTGTCCGCAACCCGAGATGCGCGTGCGCAAACGGGTTCTGAATATGGCCAAATATCACGTTACTCGTGAATCAAGTGCCACTGTGTTTTGAAGTACCGCTCTTGAAGGTACCTTGATGATCGAGTAGGTAGGTACTGTTTACAAATCTATTCTAGTTACATATTTAAATATTTAGCAAACTGGTTACTCACGTACATAGTCGATAATTGCTAGATATATTTCGATCCATTTAGAGGATCCTCATCATGGAGTACTCGCGACCAAAGCCCGTACGCGCACAGTAGGCTTAGCACAGGATTAGTGCGACAATATGTCGCCGCGAGATAGACTATCCATCCCTCTTTTATTCATATAGTTAGTAAAAGATGGAAAATCTATCTCGCGGCGACATACTGACATACCGATCATGTGCTAAGCATACATAACAGAACACGTCAGATACATGTCGGCTTTTGGTCGCGGGCACTCCATGATGAGGATCCTCTAAATGGATCGAAACATATCGAGTAATTATCGACTTCAATTACGTGAGTAACCCGTTTGCTAAATATTTACATAATATGTTTGAGTCTCACGTTAGTTATAATTCTATTCTACTTCCCTATATTTTGTGTTTATCGTTTTTGACGTCATTTTTTTGACGGGGATAAACTCTGCTTTTGGAAATCTCGTACGTATACACTGATAAAGTCTTTCAAATAATTAATATACATTTAAATCTGGTCACGTAACAACACAAATACCTATCTATATTTGAATCTCCAGGCCTGCTCTCCTAAGACCGGAGATTGATGTTAGCTTTTTGGAATCTACCCCCTACTTATTCATACACGTCTCCTAACTTAAAAAAAAACTTAGCGAGCCGCGAAGTATTTTTCCCTCTCGGTCTTATACCTAGACATTTCGGCCTGATTTTTTTTTTGCTTGTACCGTCGCACCGTCAGCTTCCTTTCAGTCGTGGTAGGTCGTTGGGAGGTCTCCAGATTGGGCCTCCCGGACGCCGGTTAGAATTTAATTCAAAAATGCGGGGCACTTGGGTGCACGAGCGACCTGAGGCAGTATATGAAGGGTCCACGGAAGGAACATGTCTAGTCAATTCAAATTACAGAAGAAAAACCACCTTACTTTTACCAGAATAAAGTGTTAATTTGCCCTGATTTTTTGAAGCACTACACATGTTTTTTCCGTGAACCCTTCATATGTAATGTGTAATTTTTAATACTACGTTATCTGTCTTTGCAAAGTTGAGAGACGTTTATTAATAAGAGGAAAGTATGGCGAGTTTAAATCTATCCCCTCCATCTTGAGTATTCTAATACCAGCGACATCTAGTCTTTGTGCAGCGAAATATGACCGCGGACAGCACAATGGAACAAACAGACCGACGCGCCATTGTCTTGCTTTAAGTTATTCAGCGGCTCGCATCTCGGCTTAGGATCTAAAAATAGGAGCCCTGGACCTGTGGGATCTGGGTAACGGTTTAGGATAAGAAAGTTGGATGGGAAAGCAATAATATGTGAGAGTGTGGACGAGGACGCAATAGTACTATTGACAAATTGAATCCTGACCCACCAAATGGGTATCTAGCAAAATGTTATCTGTCAATGGCATCTGTCATACAATTTGACTTTCAACTTTACTCTGAACAGGTTCATCATCATCATCATCATCAGCCTATGATAGTCCACTGCAGGCTGTAGGCCTCTCCTATTAACTATGCGTCTAGAAGCATTAGGAGGTATATGCCCATAATCGCCACGCTGGGCAAGCGGATAGGCGATCGCAGTAATGTGTCCACTATGATGACGCTGCTGCCCATCATCAATCTTTTATCAAATAATGGTCAGTGACACTTCAATCCCTTAGTCGACTCTTACGACACCCGCAGAAGGATTTGGGGTGGTGACAAATGTATTCTTACTGCCGTCACAACGCAATAGTACTATCGACAAATTGAATCCTGACCCTCCAAATGGGTATTTAGCAAAATGTTATCTGTCAATGGCATATGTCGTACAATTTGACTTTCAACTTTACTCTGAACAGGTTATTTGGGCCATTTTAACAAACTTGTCGGGGGGACAACGTTTTTTAAAGAATAGGTAAGTTCTACGACACTTCCTACAATTTGATTTATAACGAGACGTTGACACAGTTTGGCCGTGTGGTGACGGCAGTAAGAATACATTTGTCACCACCCCAACTCCTTCGGGTGTCGTAAGAGTCGACTAAGGGATTGAAGTGTCACTGACCATTATTTGATAAAAGATTGATGATTGGGCAGCGACATCATAGTGAACACGGTACTGCGATCGCTAATCCGCTTGCCCAGCGTGGCGATTACGGGCAATTACCTGCTAATGCGTGCATTATGCATAGTTAATAGGAGAGGCCTACGTCCAGCAGTGGACTATCATAGGCTGATGATGTGATGTGTGACACGGTTCTTCTACGGTAGGTCAAGATTAAATTTATATCAGCAACGTGGGGAATTTAATTGAAATATTGGAGGATTGAAACCCAGGATGTTAATTCACGAAAGCCCCATGCTCATGTAAATTAAAGATCTGAATTTGCAATATTCATTACTCCCAAGGTATTACTTTACACTGATAACTCATTAAACCATGCATGTACCCTTAAGAATTAGTGATTTAGTTAAGAAAAGGTCCCAAGGGAGTTATAATTTTTGTATCCTGCGAAAATAATATAGACCAATATATTTGATTTAAACTTTCACGATTATCACTCATATTTTAAAGACAAATGGGTCTTAATCGCATAAAATTACGTTTAATTATATCCTGACGTTTCACGTTTCGTTAGTCTGTTAGTCCACGGGTGTAACGTCATGCCCGAAACGTCAGGATAAAATTAAACGTAAGTTTACGCGATTAAGACCCGTTTGTCTTTTAAAATATAATATAGACCAATTTCCTGTCATTGTATGCGTAAATTAAGATATGTGAAGCGTGAAATATTGATTCACATTTATAAAATAAAATTAATATACATAGTCTTACCTTTGGCCTTTCTGTAAACATTAAGGCCTGTAATTATGCCTACAGCAGAGAACAGACTGACGGACAGGCTTAGGCTTGTGCAATAAGGCCCGGATAATGTTGCGTAAATAATATATTATATTATACAATGCATTTGGATAATGGACAAAGTAACATGTGGATACATTTCTCAGAAAAATAGTACATTTGGATCACGTCTTCGATATTGATAAAAATTGGTAGGCTGGTAGAGTCAACGATGCTGAGCAAGATCCACCACATTTCCCAAAATGTCCCAAATTCTTTGTATGAAACATTCCTGTTTTGTTACCAAAGTGTATAGGAACAAAAAAGAAACTTCCATATAAATTTTCTGGAACATTTTGGGAAATAACGTATGCGGAATGAAATTTGGACAGATTATGAACAATTAAAAAAAAATAACACGGTTAAATAGAAATTGCATCTCAATGGTAAATTAATTTGTGTACATTTGTTACTTAATTCGGGAAGTGTTGTGTTTTTTGTCATCTTTCTTTAGAAATTATGGCCAATCAAGTAGACCAATGTCGCAAAACTGTATGTATTTTTCACAGGACACATTTGCTATGGCCAAAATCGACGATAATTCTGAATTTTTAGAAGTTGCCAAGATTTGAAACACTATTTTTTATTAATTTCGCAATCTTTTCCTTTCCATAAAATAATATTAAAAACCCTAGTGTAATGTAACATTTTAGCTACAGCCACTTTTCTGAGAGAGCTCGAATAAAGGAAATTACGTTAGACCGAATCACGAAATCGAACAGAGGGTCCAGAAGGACTTACAAATACAACATCACGAAACTTTAACAAAGAGCAAGCCTACCAACACCGAAAATAAAAATAAACAACTATGAAAATGTGGCTTCGTCATTTGGTCAAAATGTGTAAAAAACACTGGGTTTTCAGTAACGGGTGTCACGCTGAACGAGCTATAGGTAACTTTAACTAAACATTTTTAGCATAGTTACTATTATTTTCAGAGTACCAATAGCCCAATGGACTAGAATATGAAATATAATGAGCAAAGAATGTCTGTTTAAAAAGTTTTCGTACAGAAGATAAAATTAGTTAGAGGCAAGAAATATGCTAACATCAGTTTTTTCGACACCAATGGATAAAGTACCATAAAACTGAAGTTATACACTTCGGATTCAAGTAGTTTTTATCTTGCACGAATCCTTGTTAAAATCGATATTAAGAGACGTGAGTGTTTAAGGAAATAATAATGTTGTTATTTATTTAATACAACATTTAACTTTGTCCAGACTTTATTCCACATACGTATCATTGTCTGTACCAGCCTACCGTTTTTTATCAATTTAACAATTTCCAAACGTATACAAATTTTTGAGAATTGCTCATATAAAAATTATTCGTTGAGATTGGGTCAAAAACTAGGAAATAAAGGACAGTCAATGACTCACACTTGAACATTCCAGGCCCGACAGGCCATCCGACATTATGTCCGACCTGGGTGCTTAGCCAAGTTGCCAATCGCTAGCGCTTGCTAGCGCATCGTAGTTTTCCCTCTTTGTCGCACTAATATGAAGGAGTGACAGAGAGGGAAAACTACGATGCGCTAGCAAGCGCTAGCGATTGGCAACTTGGCTAAGCATCCAGAACTGTTACCGTTTTCATTTCTATCCCTCTCGCTCGTACCAATGTGCGAGTTTGAGTGGGATAGACAGAAAGTATCTAGTGCATCTACACGGTCTGTCATGCCTAGCCAAGATGCCATTTTAGTGATAAGTAAGGTCCGACCGAGACCCATATTTTAGCCTCGGCCGAGACCGAGACCGAGAACGATTCTCGGCCGAGACCGAGATTTGATAGAAAGGATAAAAAACGTATAAATTACATAAAACATCCCTAGCAAATACCTATAGTAACTCCAACGTCAAACTAAATACAGCATTTTTTTTTGGATATTTTCTTTTTTGGAATTTTTTTATGTAGGTACCCCAAAAACCGGTATTCGAATTTTAGGTATTTTTATCGATAGTATGATAGGGGTCGCTTACTCTAAATTATTCCTTCCGTTCATTTTAAAGTGAAATTGAAGTCAGTTCATGTCAGTATGACATACAATAAAATCGCAGTACCTAAGTTCGCGAGATGGCGTCAAGCTCACCAATTACAGCTCAATACGAATCTCGGCCACGGCCGAGAGCCGAGAGGGATATCTCGGCTCGATTTTTGGCTGAGAATGCCGAGACCGAGATCTCGGTCGGACCTTAGTGATAAGTCATAAATGTATTAAAATGACAGTTTTTAGGGTTCCGTAGCCAAAATGGCAAAAACGGAACCCTTATAGTTTCGCCATGTACGTCTGTCCGTCTGTCCGCAGCATAGCTGAGTGGCCGTTGATACTAGAAATCTGCAATTTGGTACAGGTATACATAATATTAATCATGCCAACAAAGTGGTACAATAAAAACTAGAAAACAATTTTTTTTCGGGTTGCCTACCCAACTAGTGAAGTGGGAGTGATTTTTTTTATTTGCTGTAATCCTATAGTGTGGGGTATCGTTGAATATGTCACTTAAAAAGAATAAGGGTCTTAAACGAAACTTTTTTTCTGAAATCATTATTTTCGGAGATAATCGCTGCAGAAGAAAAAAATATTGTGTCCCTGCCCTCTAACTTTTGATCCGTAGGTCCAAAAAATATGTAAAAAATCATGAATATTTATAGAATACTTTAAAATAAAACAATTTCGAACATTATCGGCCCAGTCGTTCTACCCTGAGCATGGCCCAACATGCTCTTGGCCGGTTTTATAATAGTTTTATTTCATGAGTAATGATCACGGTAACTGAGGATATATTATAGTATAGGAATACTTTAACCGAAAAAAAAACGTTTTGTTAAAGTTTTGTAACCAAGGTTCCGATCCTTAGTATGGATACAGATATAAATCTCAATCAGTTGGTACTCAGTTCCTGCCATATCATAAAATGCCCAATATTCGCTGTAACACAATTTCTCTAATAAGGCGCTGCTATAATGGCCCAATAAATTAATTATGCTGGAATCGTAATTCCCTCGCCATACTAACTATAACTAAGTACCTAGTAGGCACTCGTCTGTAGCAAGTATGAGTGAGTACTAAAGGTCGCGCCACACCAGATGCGTTTGCGTCACGTGCGCGTGTACGTTGCGTGCGCGTTGTACAGTATGTAAATGTCATATTAGATCGCTCACCGCTTGCGTGGCGTGCGCGTACGCGGGACGTGCGAGCGGTGTGCCCGTTCACTTGCTGCACACGGATCCCGTGTGGCTCAGCATATTATTGTGGTGACAGCACCTACCCACGAAAGTGTCACTAGTGACACAGTCAAATCTCTACATATTCTCGGCTTTGTCCGAAGGTTGATTGGTAGAGAATGCTCATCATGTATTCATAACATTAATTTAGTCCCACAATGTCGTAACAGATGTGCTTACCATAGAAAAAATCAACTGCGGAAGACTCTGGTTGTCACGGGATTCGAACCCGCTTCCTCTGGATTGCCGGTCCAACGTGCTTACACCAAAATTACATCAGACGACCTTCCGTGAATCACAGCGAATTTAGTCAATGGTATTGTGAAACTAATCACTAGCGACATCTGTACTTAATGTTTCGAAGGTACTACAACCTCAAGCCACTCAAAGACGTGTGTGAGATTAATTTCGTCTTTTGTACATTATTTTGCCTTTAGCGCAATAAAGTTTAAATAAATAAATCCCCGAAATTTGCGTATTTTGAAGTTCGCGACACGGCCGGGCCGCTGCCTTCAGAGAAATTTAAAACGGAACAGCGTCTCAGAATATTTCCTAAGAACGCGTACACTGTGGACGCGCCGCCATAAATTTAATTGCTCTTAAGTAATTTATTTCGTTATTTACGAGAGGTCAAAGTGCTTTATTAACTTTCAGGAAAGGGCTGCGAGCGATTTTAAAAAGCTTTAATTTCAAGATTGTTCTTTTAATAAGATTGGATGGAATATTCATTGTGTTCTCAAATGTTTTATTAACTGCTACAACTATCAGTCGCAATCATCATGTGCATGATCCCATAAATCATGTACATGATTGTAACATAAACATTGTTTGTTATAAAATAAAGAATTTTGAATTTGAATTGAAACAATCGCCATCAAATATACAGGCTGTTACAAAATTGGTGATAAAACATGAATCTATTAATGATTATGAATAACTTTTATAATTGGACCAAAATATGAAAACTCGACGCTTCTTGCTGTTATAATTGTCCTGGACAAATTCGTGATTAATAAATAAATAAATATCTTGAGACAACATGCGAATCTGTGGCGAACGCTTTCAAAAATGTCATCTTCATATTACAAAAATCGACCTAGTCCCACGGTAAGCTCAATTAAGGTTTGTGTTGTGGGTACCAAGCGGCGATATATATAATAGATATATACATATATATACTTAAATACATAGACAGCCATGACCAACGAACAAATATTTGTGATAAATAAATACACAAATAATGCCCTCACCGGGATTCGAACCCGGAACTTCCAGCTTCGTTGGCAGGGTCACTACCAACTAGGCTACGGAGGCTGTCAATCAATATGAATATATTATGAATAAATGATTTAATATGGTTATCGGTTACAGTGAGAATGTATGATGTTGATGTGTGTTGCAATAAAAAAATAACCAATTTAAACAGTTCACAAAATAGACACAAAACTGCCGTGCAATTCCTAAACCACAGTAACTGCCAAAAGTCGATTTTGAGATAATAGCAAAAAACAGTTTTAAAGTAATATATTTTCCAAGATTTGATAGTTATTGAGATTTTTTTTTGCCCAAAATGAAGTATTAAAATCGTACAATATGATAAATTACAAAAAAAATGCTTCTGCATTTTCTAAAATTAAATATGTGTTTTTTTCGAAATTCTGTGTTTGTACTGCGCTTTTAAAAACAGGGAAAAATATAACAATTACTAATTAAGACACAGTAAAATGACCACTTACTGCACAAATTTTGCGTGCTTTATAGAGATAGGCGGCATTTTACAGGTTAAACTGCAGTAAAAGGGACTAGTGTACTGTAATTTAACTAGTATTTTGATTGAATTTTCGTGCTACGAACTTCATTCACAGCAGTAAAATATAGTTTTTTTTAATAAAGTAATTAAAATACAACAAAACTTTGTAACAGCATTACATGATTTTATTACTAAGAAATTCAAACACGCTTATCAAATTTCATGCTAATGTGAAACACAGAAGGAAGTAAAAAACGATTTAAAAGTTACTTGGAAAACGCAGTTTATTTAGGGATTTGCCGTCAATAATACAAAAAATAGACAAAAATTAAGGTTTATTACCACATTTTCTTAAGCAATGAAATAACAATCTACTTTAGGGACCAGTATCAGTTGTAATCCTAGCAAATGGTACATTATATTTAGCCTTACATTGATTTCAATGAGTAAGGTCACGACTGATTATGGCGTAGCACTTCTACGATGAATTTTAATAAATATAATTTCTTACGTATTCGTGTCAGTTATAAATCAAAAAGTCTTTAGAATACTGTATATTATAATACAAATCCCCATTAAAAGAATAAATTGTCTTTAATTATGACCTATTACTACAATACGTAGTACCTACTCCGCTCCTGGAGTATATTTATGTATGACACATTATAGGTTTTGGTATGTTTTTTTGGAGAAAACTAGGAAACAAATTTGTTTCTTTAAAGCACCCTGTTAATAAGATGAATAAATGAAACCTCTTTAGTCATAATTCTAGAACCGCCGGCTGGTTTTTGGAGGCCTTTAATAAGGCCATGACAAACAGTGCTTAAACAAACATCTTGATAGGATATTACATAGGGGATGATTATTTAGAAAATAAATTATAATGTTCATTTTTGTTCGGTAAATATATTTTTTTAAATTTCTAATAAAAGTTAATTGTTTTGATGTTAATTAACGTCCCTTAAATATCCGTGACTAATTTAATAACATCATATATATTTTTAACCGACTTCAAAAAAAGGAGGAGATTCTCAATTCGACTGATTTTTTTTTTTTTTTGTTGTATGTATGTTACCTGATATCTCCGAGAATAGTGAACCGATTCTAAAATTTCTTTTTGTGATCGAACGTGTATTACCCCGAGATGGTCCCATTGGCACCAAGTTGGGGTCTGATGATGGGATCCTGGAGAAATCGAGGGATCTCTTCAAATGTGATTATTATGTAGCAATTCATTAAAGAAATGATTTAGAATTTACTTTTATATTTTAAGTTTAGCTTTGAATTTAAACTAACATACAGAAATTTGTTAAATGCATCTGGAATTACCGTATAAGAAACTTAAATCAAAAAGTATGTAGCAATCTTATCGAATCCCAAAACAGGTAAATTCAAATTTCTAAATACTCACCACATCACAAGCCTTAGGTAATTGAGCTTGCCGTGGGACTAGGTCGATTTGTGTAAGATGTCCCAAGATATTTATTTATTTCTAAATACTCTATTATTGACCGGTATTGGCGGTTTTCGTATAATTCATATGTATAATCTACTTTATACGTTACGGCGAGGTATCGCAATCAAGAACAAATGTAAGTAACAATTTACTATGACATAACGATGATATTTGTTGGCAAGGCATTGCTTCATAAGATGATACCGCCGCCTATGAACCATAACTCGCATAGCAAAATTAAATGTACAAACTAAAGAGAAGGTTATTTTTTTCGTCAATTAGGTAACAATACCTTTATGTGTTTAACTATATAAGTTTTTATTCGGTTATCAACAGACGACACCTTGGTGGTTTTAAATTGTAAACAGGTCAAGAATTATTTTACTACCTTAAACAGGATGTTCTAACGATATCACTATAAGCCCTCTTCAAGGAACGTCCGAGATGGACCTACTCGTAACTCAAATTTGCCACTTAAAATAAACGTCTAAATGCAGTTAAAATAGTCAAATAACATAAAAATACTGCCTCAACTGCAGCCCCTTGGGGTGCTACTGTCCTTTAGCTAGTATTATTGCTATTGAAAGTAATACAACATACAGCATAATGTGTACATTAATGAACTTGTTACTGCAGTTTAGATCGCAATACGATACTTATTTGAACAGTAGCGTACCATTTTAAATATCGTTATTTTATTCCTACTGCGTCTTAACTAGTAATTATGCTTATTAATCTATGAAACTAGAAACGCAGTACAACACTTTTAGCATAAAAATTGTATACTGTGTTTTAATTAGTTTCTTTATAAACGAGATACTATGAGTTTACATGCTAAAAATCATGATAATCTACACCTGTACTGCGTTTTAGTCAGTATCAGCCCAAAAACCGTAGCCGTAGACCATTTTACTGCGTTTTATATTGCATTATGCAGGAAAAACTAGTCACTTACTGCTTTTGGGGTTTCGAGTTTCCATGTTCCAGTTTTCCAAATTAAAAACCGATCGATTGGGATTATGCGTTTTGATTTGCTGATTATAGATCACCAATAAACCAAAAATCGGAAAATTGGTAGTTACTGTGGTTTAGGAATTGCACGGCAGAAAAGCGAACTACTAAGTATCAACACTTAACATCGAAAATAGAGCCGCCGTTTCTCTCATTCCATTTACGTCTTCATTGGAGCGATAAAGACAGATGCCACAAAACGATTCTCAATGTAGGTACAGTTAGGTCCTAGACCTGCCTGCGACCACGGGTGTAACGTCATGCCCGAAACGTCAGGCTAAAATGAAACGGAAGTTTACGCGATTAAGACCCGTTTGTCGTTAAAATATGAGTGATAATCGTGAAAATTTAAATTATTGTTAGGTATTGCCACCCACTTGGAGTAGAGAACAAAATGATGTGCACACTTATTATTTTTAGCCCCTCACATAAGGTTAAAAATTGAATACATATTTATGCCCTAATGCACTGCTAACAAAAGGGGGTCTAACTAGACGTTTACGATGTCAATTATGGACTCCAAGGGTTCCGTATTGTTGCCTCAGATTTATGAGTGCTTGTTAGTATTGTGGCTATACTGGCTATACAGAAGCTAGTCTTCGGAATGTGATGGCACGTGAGATGTAAGAGTGTGCCTTGCTGCGAGACGCCTTCAATTTCCGCACAGTCTTTATGCAGTTTGTGAATTATTAAGCAAGGAAGAGAAATCTTGGAAGAAAAGCTATTAGTTAAGGGTCGATTGAAAACATAGGTCAAGGCCTTAATCAAATCACGAATCAAGACAATTGTGTTATAGAAGTTAGTCATACAAACTATGTGGTGTATTCCGTCCAAGACCCTTCGGCAGTAGTAAAAGGGGGCAAATGATTTAGGTTCGCGTTGTTGGTTGCTCATAAAAAAATTGATTTTGTCTCCCTTTTTAGAAGATTCCAAAAGTTGTTACACAAAATTTTACCTCTTAAAGGTATGAGACCGTGTTGGCCGGCGCCGGAACATCCTAGTGGGCATAGTCTCATACTTTTCAATCAATACAAAGAATAGTTTTTTGTCTGATACGTTCATGCTGCGGTCATGGTATGGTACGGTCTAGTGGGCAAAGACAGACGTTAAATTTTGTTTTAATAAATGGCCTTTAATTATGTACAATTTTTATTGCAATCGATTTAGTAATCATTCAACGAGCTTTAAGGGTTAAAGCCCGTTGAAAGATTATTAAATCAGTTAGGATACGTATAAGGGATAAATAAACCAAGGTATTTTTTTAGGTTTAATTAAAACTAGTTTCCGAAAGGTTTAAGAGATCGCTACATGTTATGTTACGTTACTTTGCATGTAAAAACACCCATGGAGTTAAAAAAATAATTTGATAAATTATATTATAGGAAGGGTCCACGGAAAAAACATGTCCTAAGCTAAAACACATCAGGGCAAATTCACACCTTATTCTGTTAAAAGTAAGGTGGTTTTTCCTTCTGTAATTTGAATAGACTAGACATGTTCTTTCCGTGGACCCTTTATACGAGTACGTACGTGTATCACATTGATTTAAATCAAGTATTACATATCCTTTCGGCCATTCTCGGTCCTAGGACCTTATTTTATCGCCACCCTGTATATTTGCGTGTGGTGACGGCAGTAAGAATACATTTGACACAACCCCAACTCCTCCTGCGGGTGTCGTAAGAGTTGACTAAGGGATTGAAGTGTCACTGACCGTTATTTGATAAAATATTGATGATGGGAAGCAGCGTCATCAGTCATCATAGTAGTTAGACACATTACTGCGATCGCCAATCCGCTTGCCCAGCGTGGCAATTATGGACATTTACCTCCAAATGCATCTATATACGCATAGTTAATAGGATAGGCCTACGTCCTGCAGTGGACTATCACAGGCTGATGATGATGATGATGATGTATGTTTGGTACACATTTACTACCGCTAATGAATCTAATGATACTCCTGTAGTACTTATTAATTTCCTAAATGTTCAGCAACATAAAACATTTCACTCGCATCAATAAAAAAACTGCAGGAAAGTTGCATCGAGCAAAGTGAAACCTCTACTCAGCGCCCTTTTTTTACACATCCTGCCCTTCAAAAGTTCAAAAACCTACCTTATGGCCATTTCAGTAGGGTAGTATTCAACGACAATTAATTGGTGTCCTGCCACATTATACGGTCAATTTGTTACACACAGGTGGCCGAGTTGCGAAAATAAATGTTTTTATCACGTCGTCCTCACTTCCGATGTCCCAACGACTAAGTCGTGTTTTTTTTTTCTTTATTTAATTATTTCGTCAGCCTCCGTAGCCTAGTTGGTAGTGACCCTGCCTACGAAGCTGGAGGTTCCGGGTTCGAATCCCGGCGAGGGCATTATTTGTGTATTTATTTATCACAAATATTTGTTCCTTGGTCATGGTTGTCTATGTATATAAGTAGCTATATGTATCTATCTATTATATATATCGTCGCCTAGTACCCACATCACAAGCCTTAATTGAGCTTACCGTGGGACTAGGTTGATTTGTGTAAGATGTCCCAAGATATTTATTTATTTATTTATTTAAAGTCAGCAAATCCCAGTCTGTTATTTTTAGCCGACTTCAAAAAGGAGGAGATTCTCAATTAGATTGTTAGTTCTTCGAATGTATGTTAGTAGTATTTAGTAAAACACTTTATTGCACAGAAAAACAAAACATAACATGGCAAATAACTCTTGAAATACGTACAAAGGCCATCTTATCTCTTTCAGTTAACCTTGTTACTATACTAGATACGTCCGAAAATCGTGAACCGATTTATTTTTTGTAATTTATACGTATTTAGGTACCTCGAGATGGTCCCGTTGTTACCAAGTTGGGGTCTGACGATGAGATTTTGGAGAAATCCGTTGAAATCAGTATTTTTTTTTGTTATTTTGTGATTATATCATAGCAAATTCCGGTTTGACTCTATGATCTAATAATTGGTTAATATTTATAGATAGTATAAAAGTATAGTTATGCCGTGTGGTAACGGCAGTAAGAATACATTTATCGCCACCCCAATTCTTCCCGTGGCTGTCGTAATAGTCAGCTAAGGGATTAAAGTGACACTAACCATTTATTTATCGAAGATTGATGATGGACAGCAACATCTTGTATCATAGTGGACACGCTACTGCGATTGCCAATACGCTTATACAGCGTTTCATATACCTCCTAATGCGTCCATACGCATAGGGAGAGGCCGTTGTCCAGCAGTGGACTGATGTAGGCTGATGATGTGATAAAATGTGTTAGTTAGTATTAAATAACTTACAAAGGCATCATCATCATCATCATCATATCAGCCGAAAGACGTCCACTGCTAAACATAGGCCTCCCTCAAAGATTGCCACAATGACCGGTCCTGCGCCACCCGCATCCAGCGGACTCCTGCAACCTTCACCAGGTCATCAGTCCACCTTGTGGGGGGCCTTCCCACGCTACGCCTTCCGGTACGTGGCCGCCACTCAAGAACCTTCCCGCCCCAACGGCCATCGGTTCTACGCGCAATGTGCCCCGCCCACTGCCACTTCAGTTTAGCGATTCGGAGAACTATTTCGGTTACTTTGGTGCTGCTGCGGATGGTCTCATTTTTAATCCGATCACGCAGAGAGACTCCTAGCATAGCCCTCTCCATTGCCTCCCCATGTTACAAAGGCATGCGCAATTTGAAATCAATAAATAACTACTACGGTATTCTTTTTACTAAGTCGCTAACATCAGGCTCGGCATGTCATGATCTAAATCTAATTGTAAAAACATACATACACATACACCTACGTTTGTATACCTATCTGTAACAAGGATTAACTTCACAAGCTAAACTGATTAACTTTGCCGTAAGCCGCGATAGTCAACTATTATGTCAGGGTTGTCGCTTACAGCTAATTAATTTATGCTTGCTACCCTACGTGCTTCGGATAACTGATACAAGGGTTAATTCGGGAATATTCAATTTGCTATACGAAGAACTAAATTGGGTACGTATTTCGAAAATCAACACGGTATAATTATGTAGTTTGCCGTGTGGTGACGGCAGTAAGAATACATTTATCACCACCCCAACTCCTCCTGCGGGTGTCGTAAGAGTCGACTAAGGAATTGAAGTGTCACTGACCATTCTACAAGATTGATGATGGGCAGCAGCGTCATCATAGTGGATACATTACTGCGATCGCCAATCCGCTTGCCCAGCGTGGCGATTATGGGTAGGGGAGAGTGGGTAGGATTCGTACATATTAATATTTTTATGTATAACGGACACTAATATGCATAACTCACCATCGAGAAGGGGTGGAAATATGGCAGCTAGTTTCTTCAAAAAAAATTAAAACGTGTTTTTGACACCTCAAAGTAATTATAAGAGTCATTTTTAAACGCATTTATTTCAGAAAGCTTTGCTCAGTTACACACGTAATTAAATACACTTCATAAGCTGATCTTTGAACTACGTATGGAATGTTTTATCTTATGATTAGGATACCGGTTATTTTTATTTTTTGTTTTAACTTTTTCATTTTTGGTTGGGGTACTTTCGTACAGCCAAGAATGTATGAGAACCTTACTGTACGAATGTACCTCAATATTTTTGTTTAGTGAGAATATTGTTGTTTCCAAATGAAGTCGTCGATATATGTAAAAAATATTTGTAAATAAATACAGACAGTTGAGAACAAAACTAATACTGTGGTAAAAAAATACCTACTATGTACGAAGGTACCCCACGCATGGGGCGCTTTCGTACAATTTTCATTTTTTGGGAAAAACTATCTGACGTTCTTACCTTACTTTGTATTAACAACTAAGCTGAACTTTTATAAAAGCCAGATAATATAGCCACCAAGCAGCATTGATTTCATTTAAAAATTGCCAGTACTTTTTTTTCGACGAGGCATAGAGTAAAAAGTGTACGGATCCTCCCCACTCTCCCCTATTTACCTCCTAATGCGTCTATACGCATAATTAATAGGAGAGGCCTACGTCCAGCAGTGGACTAACATAGGTTGATGATGATGATGATGATAATTATGTTGTTACCCTCTTGTTCATAAACGTTTTTTTATTTAGCAGGCCGCTAAGTATTGTTTGTCACTTTCGGCCTTATAGAGATATTGATAAGACTGAAAGGGACAAACAACACTTAGCGGCTTTTTAAGTTAAGAGACGTTTATGAATAAGGGTTAAGTAGTAAGTAGTAACTAATAGTTACTTGAAATGAAGCTCGTATCACGCTCGTTCTTAACGAATGGTGAGAAATTAAAACACGACCCAAAGGAGTATTTAAGTCGACACAGTTTTATTTTCGCACGTGTATCTCCGAAGTTTCAACCTGACAAAAAATTAACCACTTCTCGCACTATATAGCGCGTAAAGAAAGCGCCATCTGTACTGAAATTAGTTATTTATGATACAAGTGCGGAAAGTATGCTTTTTACAGAACGAGTGTTGTTGGCTATTTAAAACCGATATTTATTTCTGAGCATATTCATTGTGAATGATATTTTCACAAGAGGTAGCCCTAGCGCTAATGGTGAATAGTGTTGTAGGGCGTGTAATGCGAAGTTATTAATTAAGTGGCGGGTAATTAATTTTACACTACATCCATTAGGAGCCTCTCAGTCACGCATGGGCGAGGAGTTTCGTCAGTTTTTTTTATATTGCTTAAGAGATATAAGAAGACTGAAGACCGCCATCGTGTTACTATTTCCGTTACCTACGCTCTCATTTCAAAACCAATACAAATTCCAAATTTTACTTTCTTTGAATTTGCCACGTTTTTCAAGACATAACAAGCTGATTGGCCAATTTTTATTAATAATCTTTTTTAAGTGAGTGTGATGGATGACATTTGTTTAGTTTTATGTCTGAACAGAGCCTTGCTTTCATCTGCAACAAGGACAATTAAATAGAAAAAAAAATGATATAATGACACGAGGGACAGATTGACGTTGAGAGATTTTTGTACCGAGTGCGGATGAAGGCATTAAGCTCTATTCATCCATAAAACTGCACAAACTTCACCTCACTCACTTAAAAAAAAACAATATTAATAATTTATAGGAAATAAAAATAAAAGAGCCGCATTTTCTTGAACCTTTAGACAACGACTATGATGGAACAATAAAATATTCATACCTCAAGAAAACTTTACATAGCCAATTCCATGTGTTGTGTTTACCACAGTATACATATTAGAATAAATCTTCATATTAATAAAAAAGTAGACTAACTGCGATTAACCTACATTGTAATTGTTACCTAAATATAATCTAAAATTACTGGCACCTCTGCTACACGTCGATTTAAATACAACCTTTAGTTTACTTTACTATTTCCGTCCCTGTTTGATACAAACTCGCTTCCCGACCATAAAAACTCAACATATTTCGTTGTAAGCCAACATTAAATCAGGTACAAACTCAACAAAGTTACATTTGCTATCCACAACTCCACTAACTTCAAGTATTAAGTCGGAGTTTCGTATTCGATAACGCTACAAATTTATTTTGCCACGGAAAAATTAAATTTGTGAAGCATTTAACACCAGGTAATCGTCCATATTGGAATGTCAACCATTTTTTTTTTTCGCTTCAATGGACCACGGAGTACGCCAGACTGCTCGGCAACAAAAACTTTTTTTTTCGGAACGCGACTGGCCATTCATAAAAGTTGCCCTCAATTTTAGTTTTAAAAATATTTCTTTGGGAAAGTGTAGTGAGAAATAAATCTTATTTTAATTGGCTTAGAAATCAATTTTAATTATAGATTTCGAGAATCAAAATAACATTGGTAAATTTTTATGCTATCTTACATTGAGGTCTATCGTATTTCCGTTAGGATTTATTTTCGTATGTTTTTTTTCTAAAGACAGATCGCTAGTTTGTTTAGTTAAGGTATTAGGGATGTACCAAAGCGTCACATTCGTGTGATGTTACTATTAGCAGTTTAGATAACAAAACGTTTAGCAAGCACACCGCATAATATTATTCTGGATATTGTGAACGCCCGAGATAATTTAATTTCAAATTCGAATGGTCCTTTTAGTTCCGGATGAATACATTTCCTTTGATTGTGGTAAAACTGTATTGAAAAGCTAGTATTCAACTAAAAGACATTCAGTGATTCTGAATAGATATCTACATTAAATAACACATTTTACTTTTTTATTATCGTAATAGCGCAGTGACACCGACTTCATTGGAACGAATAAGTAAATTTAAGTATTTTTGCACGCAATTCAATGCCAACGATTCCATAGCATTTGACGTATATGAAACATATCGTGAAACACGTTCGCAGAGACCTATATTATTACGTTAATTTAATGCCAATAAATGTCAATAATTTTAGCTAAAAATGTATGTGAACTTAAGGTGTAAGGTTTTAAGTTGCTAATAAAACCAAAGTGAAAGTCAAGCCAAGATTCTGCTGGTGTGTGATTATGGAATAATGCACATTCTTAGGCTTGTTTTATTTTTCTGAAGGACGGACGGTATTTACCGTTCAGTGTACCTATAAGCCCACCCTACTACATACTAAAAATTTTATTTACCTCAAACCTCAAAAAGTTTTTGTGAAACTCAAATCAAATTATATTTTTAGTACATATTTTGATTAGTTTTTATTTTTCCCAAGTAGTCGCACTACAACACTACAAGCCAATATTAAAAAGCTTCAAAACTTAGATTCTATCATCACGTAGAACAATTTATTAGCCGTTTATTTGTTACAATATCAGCATGTAACGAACTCAGCCGCATGCGCAGCCTTTGTTTGCCCATATGCGCCGGCGCCTGTCAGTTTGTTGCAGCTACGATGACTGCATTACACTGCAATCCACCTGCACCACGGTTTATTGCGATAAACAACATACTTTATAGTGGGTAAACCATCCTACATTATTAGCATGTAGTGTCTAAACTTCGGACGAGGAAGCGGTGTATGTTTAAGTAGTCTAAATATTTATGTAGATATCTTCGGCTGACAAGCAAAGATCACTATAAAAAGAAAGAGTAGTGACACTACTCTTAGCAACCTCTTGCTTCAGTATTGAACTGGACAGTGTTAGGGAATAAGCGATCAAGCGACAATTGGTCAAAATTAGAAAATTAACTCAAATGATTGGAAAGAATTGAGAGTGTTGCAAGTGCATTTTTAAAACAAAAACTACCGTTTTCACTGTGAAACTTGTGTTTAAAAGTACATTTACGCGTAAAAAATACTGTATTTATTAACGTTTATAAATAATTGATTTGGCGCTTGATTCACTGTTTGTAGCAAAGAGTGAAATGATCGTGAGCAACGAATTAAGCGACACCCTACCCGCCCATTTTAGGCGCCATATTTTAATGAGTTTTGGTTCAATCAACCAACGAATTATAAATCAACTGATAGATTTCATTTTGGGGTAATAGATCTAAACCAAAGAGAACACATATTTGTAAAAAAACGTATTATGTTTCTTCAACATTTTTTTTAATCGAACACCGGACATGGACCGGTAATCTAGAGGATGCGGGTTCAAATCCCGTGGCAACCAGTCTTTCGCAGTTGACTTTTTCTATGGTAAGCAGAAGCACATATAATAGGACATTGTAAGTAAACAATAATTGATTAGAGATGGGCCGCTGCTATGCAATGCAACATATACCTACTGTACGCTTGAATGATCATATGAAAAAAACGTATGAGCTTTTCATGAGATGACAACATAAACAATTTATAACATAAAATATTATTAATCTTCTTGTGAATAACGTACTCGTAATTTTATGGGTCACTACAATATGGTTCCTAGAATAGCATCGATCGTGGAGCTTTTTGTACTACATTTCTGTATTATTGAAATTATTTATGTTTATAAAGACATAAGTACAATTCAAGTATCTACATTTCGTTTTCTTTGTTTGATACAAAATACAAATAAAAGGATAACGTAGATAACAACGGTATTACACAGGTTGTTTCTTTATTCATTGTTCAAATTTTAGGGAGTTAACTCTGAGGTCATATTAACAGTGAATAAAAAAATCATTCTGCACATATAACCATACCTAGTCATCGAAAATAATAAGTAGATTTTTGTGTATAAGCTTTAATTTGCAGAAAATGAAACAATCCCTGGTATATTCTATTCTTATCCGGATCGGATCTAAACAAGGATGCGCGGGCGCACAAAGCGCCATAAAGTGGCCGCCTGGTTTCTGTCAGGAGCCGCTTATTTGTTCACGGAGCCGTTAACTACGAGAGAAAGCAGTGCTGTACCCATACCCATAGCCTAAAGGCTATTGCCCTTATACTACGTCAAAAAAATTTATTGTTCCATAGTACCTACATATTCAAAGATAGGGTTTGCTACTATGTGGCCGAAAATTTTATGACATATATTATTATCAGTATTATACTGATGAGCTTCATTTGGCAGAATCACATGGCAAGCCAACGTTACGCAGAAGTATCTTTCGCATGTTCTAACCTAACCTAAACTAGTCGCCAAATGAAAATTCGGCCAAATGAAAGTTGGCAAATAATCATTTGGTAAATGTTGGTATTAGCCCACCTAACGAAGACCAAAAGTTGCCTATCGGGGGAAATAACTCGTGTTTATACACGTGTCCATCTTCTTGCTTTCGTATCTCATGTCATGATACATTGATCCCAGAGGAACTATGTGTATTTCTTTTTTGTATATAATTTTATGTGGATTACTTCTGTACTAGAAAGTTTTTTTTTATAAGCCACGGTTGACGAGTTATTTACGAAAAATTAAAAATAAGGACCTTTACACCCCTCTCCCCCCGTTAGCTCCACCCCTAACCACCAGTACTTTTAGTATGTGGTTTAAAACACCATTCCCTACAACTATGCCAAAATTCGCTTATACACGAGTTTTTTCCTCTGAGTTTCCTTCATTTGGTGTACTATATTCCAAAATATGAAACAACTAATTTTTTTCGCGATTTGGATGTCGGTCCCATATTCAAAGCTCATCAATATGGCCTCAGAATGAAACCTCTAAAATTTGAACGCTCAATAGATAATCGCCCTGTATAAAACAGTTAAACCTATTTTCAGTCACTGCGCGCAACATGTTTCGAACTAGACTAGGTTTCCATTATTAGGCAATGAATTCCAAACACGTAACGATATTGATATTTTTATATTATTGTATTATTGATATTGAGATAACGTAAATGATGTTTTGCAAAAAAAAAATTGTAGGTACATTAACTACCGGCGCATGGTGACGTTAGTGCGAATATATTTGTCACCACCCCAACTCATCCCGTGAATGTTGTAATTTGGAAGTGTCACTATCACTGATCATTAATTAATTGAAGAGATAACGGGCAGCAGCGTCATCATAGTGGACACGTGTTCGCCAACTCGCTTGCCCGGCGTGGCAATTATGAACATCTATCTCCTAATAAGTCCATACTGTCCATTTTTTTGCACCAATAAGAAAATAACAAAAAAATAACCTAAACACAAGATACAGGTTACAACAGGAGGTCTTATCGCTTAAAAGTGATATCTTCCAGACAACCTTTAGGTAGTAGAAAATTTGTAAATAATTGGAAGTTAACAGGTTAGTAAGATATTATAATGGGGGAGGCCTATGTCCAGCAGGGGACCGAAATCTCGTAAAATATCCTTACGTGTGGTCTTTGCCACTCCTTGGTTAAACTTAAAACCTTTTATAAGTTTTCTTAGCCCTGTCTCCAACGGAAGCAGAATATACGCTTCAAAGAACCGAAAATATAACAGCTTTCACAAAACGCACGATATAAAACTGTGTCCTTACTAAATCATGAGATTAAAGCGATGTTGATATTATTTATCACTGCGAAGGCAATTAAGACAATTTATTGTTGAAATTAAGGTTAGAATGGTTGAAATATTTTGTAAATAAATATTAATTTTGTTCGCAATCTACGATAGTTTATCATTTGATGATAAATTAATAGAGAATATCCGTGAACATTTTATGCAAACAGTTTATCTGGACTCTTAATTTGAATGTTTTGATAATATTTGTCTACATCTTTTGTTTCTATTGTATCAAAAATGGTCATTATAATGTAGTTCATTTATCATTATTAAATTATATCTTTGCCCCACAATCCTTAATGTTTCCAGGGTCTATCAAAAGCAAACAATACATTACAATATTAATGTCGAATCGCATTAAAAACGGATTCCACAACGGTCAGTATAAAGCCATCACGCATGTTATGACTATCAAACGACCTTATGCCTTTCATAATAAGGCTCAAATATGATCAATCAACTGCCATTACAGTAGTTCTGTCAAGGTAAACAAACATATTTGCTACTAGACTCTATTTCAAAGATCATAAGGTTCAAATGTGGCAAATTCTGCTACTACTCGTTCATACCGCACAATTATATACCCATCCGTCTTACACGGACAATTGAACGTTACTAACCGAAGATTTATCACTCTTAAAACAATCATCTTAAAGGTTAGTTTCCCGTGCAATCCATTTGAAACTGACTTCAGCTGATTTAGAGGTTAATTTCCTTTGTAGTTAATCTTTTACTGGTTCTTAAGACAATGGTTGTAAAGGTTGTTTTGGCGTGGAAAGTATGTGACAGTGATGCGGGTAAGATTTATTATGCTTCCATGATAATCACGTTTTTGTTTGATACTGGACCAGTTGGGCGAGTTGCTAAAGATATTTGAAGAGAAGATAAGATATTGTCAATGGGAATACAATAAGCTATAGTTAGCGCCGTAGTTTAATTCTGGTTATGACAAGTTTGACCTAATATATTTATAATTAAATTTCTAATCAATTCGATAAAACCGGATTGGAGAAATAACACTTTTTTTAAAAACGATTAAGATGAAGAAAAATTCTGTTCATAATCCTTGATATCATTTTAAACGTGTGGGGTATCAATGGCAAGGTCCATCAATACCCCACACGTCTATGTAGATACATTGAAAAAAATATCATCACTTATTGGGGGTCCCAAACTATTTTAAATTTATAGTATGATTATTTTGTAGTACATAAAATTTTGTAAGTACTTATAATTTTCGAGTAAATCGACTGTGACAAGTATAAGGTTTCCGTCTCAGTCATTTTGGTTACGGAGCCCTGAAAAGGACTATGTTATTATAATATTCTCTGAAGATCCATAAGAGAAGCGTTAATATGGAAAACCACGGTCAATGTTAAAATGTATACTAATTTGATTGAGAAGAAAAATGAATATGTAAATAATTGATTATCTATTACGATCAGACGTTCATTGCATTGGTAATAGCCTTTTACGTAGCTGAGTATTTCTCAAAAAAATATGTACATTGGGATGACGCTTGCGATATTTATAAAAATTGGTAATCTGGTCGAGTCAATGATACTGAGCAAGATCCACCACGTTTCCAAAAAAAATCCAAAATGTTTCTATGAAACATTCCTTTTTAGGGTTCCGTAGCCAAAATGGCAAAGACGGATATATATACATTCATCACGTCCGTCTGTCCGTCTGTCACAGCCGATTTACTCGGAAACTATAAATGCTACAGTAACGAAATTTGGTAAGGATATGTGTTGTATGAACCGCTACAGGATTATGATACTAAATTGTAAAAAAAAACATTGGGGTGGGGGGCCCTCCATACATGTAACTGAGGGATAGAAAATTTTTTTTAGTTGTATACAGTGTGTAAATCTAATACGGGCGATCAATTAAACCAGGCATGGGATTCATTAGTGTAATCATGGATTACAAGGTTTTTTTAAAGTTACTCTTAATTTAGACCCCACAGATTTTTTTAAAGATTATCGAAGCAGCAATGTAGGTACGAACATTTGTTATTGTTGATTTGGCAGTTATGTCATCTGCTTTTGAAATTAGCTGTCAACGAGTGCTTAACTCGCGTATGTTGCTTTACATTGCGCGCCGAATTATTTTGTATGGAAAATTTTGTTGCTCTGATTTTAAGTAAAAGTTATTTGAATGTACTTATTATGTCGTAAACTAACACCCCTTAAGAGCTTCGCCCGTATTAGACTTACACCCTGTATAAGCGTGTGGGGTATTAATAGAAACCACCTACAGTTTTTGAGGTAGGTTGATTTAACTGTATTTTTTTAATAATGAATTGATAATGGTACGGAACCCTTCGCGCGCGAGTCCGACTCGCACTTGGCCGGTTTTTTGCTTTCAAATAGGAATCTGGTAACAAAGAAGGAAACTTCGAAACAAATTATCTGGGACATTTGGGGAAATGTGGTGAATTTTGCTCAGCATCATTGATACGATCAGTCTAAGTCTACCAATTTTTATCAATATCAATAACGTGATCCAAATGGACAAATCTTTTTGAGAATTGCTAAGCCATCCTTAAAATATACGAGCTAATGCTATATACCAGCACCTTTTTCATTGTTATCCACGGAATGCACCTTATACATATTTATGAATGACTTAATCAATTATTTATTATCTGACCAGTGACCAGTACCCATATATCCAGAAAAAGTTGTGCGAAAGAAGGTGAACACTTTTAGCGCCGGTCTACCCCACATTCCTTTTAGATAACCTTGTTTGGCTTCTTGTTAGACAGGATCAGTTAAAAAACTGAACAAAATACAAAGCTATCTCGTTTTGTATGAAAATTATCAACACAAAACCACCATCATGCTCTCTGCATGAAGTATGGCAAGGGAAAAAGCTAGGTGTTTTAAAAATATTAAATCTTTCCATGAACCATCAGAGATTTTTAGCTTATACTTACTTCATCAGCTTATGTCAGTACTACCAATACAGGACATAGGTTGCTTCTATTAACTAGGCGTATAGACGCATTAGGAGGTCAATAAATCCCCATATTGCCCATAATCGACACACTGGCAAGGCTCGGATACCGGTTAAATTTTCAAACCGTTATCATGTACTTGGCGAAAAACCTTTTCATTTCGGTTTCGTTCGTCAAACCGGTTTATTTTAACCGGTTTTTAGGGGAACGTTACATAATGTTCTTGTTCGATTAACCTGTTCAGAACTTTATAAACCGGTTTATTCAAGGACAAACAAACGCTGATTCATTTGGTTCTGTATTTGTATCGAAACATCTACTGCGGAAAGGACGTGTACCTAATTCGGTTCAGTGAAACAATTAGTTGGAGCGTTAAAAATATACGAGTATAATGGGTAACTAATTAAGATCTACTTAAGTTTAAGTATTTTGTTGCAATTAAATACATAAAAATATGTATGTGACGTTATATACATTATATTAATACAACAACAGAAAGTATTATACAATATGTTTTTAATAACATTAAGTTGTTTTATTTATCAATTGTAGTTTATCAACTATCTAGTTAGGCTAATATTTCTAACAAAAAATTAATTATTTAAATTTTGGATTCATTAAATTAGTACCTACCACTTTTAGTTCAATGCATATAATTATATTAAATTATACTTGTTACAGACATACATAGTCAACCATTTTTTACTGAAGAAGAAGTTTCGGTTTCAGCCGGTTTCGGCTTAAAAATCGTGTTTAGGCCGAAGGTTCGGTTTCGGCAATAAAACTGCCGAACCTTTCGGCTGAACCGAATCTATAAACATCGTACTTTTGGGTCGCGTTCGGTTTACGTCGGGTCCGTCCGTAATAGTGTAATTCTTGACGCGTATTTTCACAATTAATAGATTGACACATACAGGGTGTTTTTTTTTCGACCGTTCAAATTCTACGTAGTGAATGTGTAGGCCATACTGACCAACTTTTACTATGGGGACAAAGTCGAAATCGCGAAAAAAAAATCAGCTGTTTCATACATTTCGGCCGGCGTAATGCCGCCAATTTGTATGAAACAGCAGATTTTTTTTTCGCGATTTCGACTTTGTCCCCATAGTAAAAGTTGGTGAGTATGACCTACACATTCACTACGTAGAATTTGAACGGTCGAAAAAAAACAACCCTGTATATTGGTTATTTTATTTAAGTATATTGAGGTTGTAACTGCGGAAGGTTATTTATTTCATTAAACGACTTTAGAATTTGTCTTAGTTACGTGCATGTTTCAAGTTTTTAACGAATAGTAATAATCCTTGGTATCTATGACAAAAAATACGAGCTATGTATACAAATTAGGCTTTAGCAGAATCAATTTTATTACCATAATAATAAAATTCACTATGGAATAACTTAATACGAGCACATAACTGGTATTTGTGATCATAAACTTAAGAGCAGGGCTCTTGTCTGTGAAGCAATTTCCATATGGTCCTTTCCAGTGCCTTTTCTTTTAGACGCTGATACGACACGACGTCTACTTTTTCTTTAACTTCGGTCCATGTACGCCCTTTTCTGCCTTCCTCTTCCTCTCTACTTTTCCTTCTATTACGGTCTTAATTAATTCGTCGTGCCGTATATTTAAGGTGTCCACCATCTTCCCTCTTCTGTTGGCGATGATTGACAACAGCTATTTCCAGTAATTGGACAATGTAATAAAATGATGGGTGAATGAATAATTTACGAGTAAAGCATTTTTTCAGTATTGATGTATAACGTTATTTTGTTTTAATAGTTGTTTTGATAAAATTTTGTAGTCTGTCAATTTGAGTAGGGATTTTTACATATATTGTTTCGATCAATTGTTATGAATACGAACGTATACCTTCATTATTAATTTAATTTTTTCGATAAAAGTTCTACAATAATTAGGTTGATGAAACTACTAATTTGTAGAATTGTAAAATAATTGTAGAAGTGTCTATGCCTATAGACAACATCATCATCTCAGCCATAAGACGTCCACTGCTGAACATGGGCCTCCCCTCTGGACCTCCACATGTACCGGTTAGATTCGACCTGCATCCAGCGTAGACAACAATAAGCACATTTTCCACAAGATATAACGCACGCAGAATGAAATTGGGTTAGACTTATAACAAGTAAAAAAAAACAACAAAATTGAATTGAAATTGTATCTCAATCCTAAATTAGTACGTATACATTTGATAATTAATTTGGGAAGTTTTGGGTATTTTCGCATCTTTAGACATTATGGCCAATCAGGTCGAGCAATGTCGCAAAAATGCATGTATTTTCCATAGGACACATTTGATATTATGGCCTAAATCGACAATAATTCAGAATTTCCAGAAGTAGGGAAGATTTGAAACACTGTTTTATAATAATTTCTTTTCAATAAATAATATTAAATGCCCTAGTGTAATGCTAGCATTTTGGCTAATCCCACTTTTCTGAGAGAGCTCGAATAAAAAAAATTACGTAACACAGAATCACAGAATCGAACACTTCCAAATACAACAACAAAATCTTTAAAAAGATCCTTAAAGCATGGCATCACGAAACTTTAACAAAGAGCAAGCCTACCAACACTGAAAATAAATATAAATAATTATGAAAATGTGACATCGTCATTTGGTCAAAAAGTGTAAAAAACACTACTTTTGCAGTTGTAGCGGATATCACATTGAACGAATTATAGGTAACTTTGATTAAACATTTTTGCATTAGTAAATATTTTTGTCAGAGTACCCATCCGAATGGACTTGGACTAGGATAGATATCAAATATAATGAGCAAAGGATGTTTGTTTAATAAGTTTTCCTATAGGATAAAGTACCATAAAACTGAAGTTTTACACTATGGATTCAAGGAGTTTTTATCTTGTATGAATCCTTGTTAAAATTGCTATTAAGAGACGTGAATGTTTAAGAGAATAATAATGATATTGTTATTACTTATTAAATTTTACATTTAACTTTGTCAAGATTTCATTCCGCATTACGTTAGTCAAGACATAGAATCATGTAATATTGGACCAGCGATATGTTGCATTATTCAAATATATTGAAATATTATCTAACCGGGTTACTCACGTACTTAAGTCGATGATTGCTCGACATGTTTCGACCCATTAAGAGGGTCCTCGTCTAGAGCACACTCGGCCAAAACCCGACGCGTACTGCTATCGAATCTTAGTGCGTCGAATCCGAATCCAATACGGCGATAAGGTAAACGTTCTTGCGAGAGAAAAGTTTATAGTATCGCGTAAAATACGGGAAGCTATCGAAATATGTCGCCATCCCAATTTTAATCGTGGTGGTGGTTGGTCAATGCCACTTGGTTGGAAAATGGTTTTGGGTATTACGTCAATGGACAGTGTAGACGCCCTGTTATTAGCAAGTGATATAGTGAATGTTGTGTGCAACCCCCTTTATGACAAATGTAACCCGGTTCGATAATATTTTAATATGTTTGAGTCTCACGTCAGTTATAATTCTAAAATTATTCATATATGTAAAAAAATATCTGTTGTCATTATATTCGACCTTTTAATCACATTTATAAAAGGTTCGGTTTCGGTCTCGGCCGAAACTATAATCAGAACCGAACCTTCGGTTTCGATTTCTGTTTCGGCAAAAAAACTTGTTTCGGTCGGACACAAGTTATTAAGGAATAACGCGATTAAAATTCAGCACGCAGATCAAATATTGACCGCACAAATGCACGGGCGCTTTCTCTACTAAGAAAACAAGTCTCTGCATGTATTCATTTACGCGGCGCAGCGGCGCGGCGTAGGTACCTACCGCCGCCCGCCAGCCATCGTGGATTAAACCGGTTTATTGAGGTTTATAATTACGTTCTTAAAACGTTCGCGTTCTCCTTATAGCTCGGAGTAAAACCCAAATAAACAGCTATTTACCGGTATTTTTTAAACCGGTTCCGAGCCTTGCACACTGGGCAAGCGGATTGGCGATCGCAGTAATGTGTCCACCACTATGATGACGCTGCTGCCCATCATCAATCTACTATCAACAAGTGACACTTTAATCCCTAGTCGTCTTTTACGACACCCGCGGAAAGAGTTGGGTTGGTGACAAATGTATTTTCACTACCGTCGCCACATTTTATTTTAATGAGTTTTTCTCTAAGGTCTCCAAGGTCAGGTTTTTCTCTATCTCTATCTATTCTCCGCAAATGGGACTATGCAAATAATGGCATTTTATTCATTGATAAGTGAACTAGGATTGGTTCACAAGACATTTAAAATATAAAAACAATTGTACCAAGACGAATCCAAATGTTGGTCACAGTCGACTGCCGCAATCAGAAACAATTCTCCCATAAAATTACAGCGGAGACCGCGACGCGAATCGTCGCAGACAATGGGTTATTAGTGTTTTTGCCATGCATCAAGCTCGGTATCGACAGCAAATCATTATGACGATTGTGGATGTGGCCCTTCAAATATATTTGAATTGTAAAAAAGTAACACCAATAGCAATTTGTTTAATTATAAAAACAAATTGATGTTTTCTAAACATGAATTAATTACAGCGCCCTCTATAACATTAAACGCAACGGAGAGTTGTCGAGTTTGCGGACGATTGTGGTAGACACACGTCTTTGAGTGGCTTAAGGTTGTAGTACCTTCGAAACATTAAGTACAGATGTCATTAGTGATTAGCTTCACAATACCATTGACTAAATTCGCTGTGATCGACGGAAGGTCGTCTGGTGTATTTGGAAGCACGTTGGACCGGCAATCCAGAGGAAGCGGGTTCGAATCCCGTGACAACCAGAGTCTTTGCCAGTTGATTTTTTCTATGGTAAGCACATCTGTTACGGCATTGTGGGATATTTGAATTGTAAAGGATAAACAGTAACCGGCGATAAAGTTTACACATCGGTCTTCAGAAAGAGACAAATAATATTGCAATAACGTCACATAAGTTCGAGAGGGACAATGCTCTATGAAGCCGAGTCTCTTTCCAGTGACCGATATGCAAACTTTATAGCCTGGCACTGTACCTGTGTTCCCGGACTTAGGTCCAAAAGGAGTACTGGATTTAAGAATATCTTAACGGCGATAAGGCACAGCTCAGTAGCACTACACCACAGCCTCCGTAGCCTAGTTGGTAGTGACTCTGCCTACGAAGCTGGAGGTTCCGGGTTCGAATCTCGGCGAGGGCATTATTTGTGTATTTATTTATCACAAATATTTGTACCTTGGTCATGGCTGTATATGTATTTAAGTATCTATATGTATATATTATATATATCGTCGCCTGGTACCCACATCACAAGCCTTAATTGAGCTTACCGTGGGACTAGGTTGATTTGTGTAAGATGTCCCAAGATATTTATTTATTTTTATTTACTACAATTCGTTGGCGCTACGAGTTTAACGCGGCGGGATGGATAGAAAGTAAATTATACTATCCATTGGTACAAGCGAAATGAACAGAACCAGTATATTATTACGAGCAATGGTTTAGTAGCCGAAAATTTTACGACATATTAATACTTCCCAAACTATTATTTTCATAGTTTCATTTGGCAGAATCAAGACATGGCAAACCAGCGTTGCGTAGACGTATCTTTCTCATTATTATTATGATGTTTCAAACTAACCTAACTAGTTGCCTAATGAAAATTCGGCCAAATGAAAGTTGGCATTTAACAATTTGGTAAATGTTGGTATTCCAAGTGAATCATCTGCCAAAAGTTAGTTTTGAAGTAAAATCATACGAAAAATATTTCGGCAAAATAGCAGTACACCATCTCACAGTTTTATTGGAAAACAAGTTTTTAGAAGTGTATGTGTTTCCAAGTCTCATTTTATCTTAGGTAATAGATAAAACTGATCCATCTGTTTTGCTGCCATTACGCAGAAGGCAATTGAGGAGCGGCTGTCATTATAACAAGACCGGATTTGGAGGAAATTACCGAATTATTAGACCGCTCAGTATTGTTCCAAGTATTTTTTGTATGGAAAAAGAAGTTAAAGCCGTAAATAATGTCGTTGATAAAATAAGTAAGACTAAAAAAATATTTTGGAGCCCCTGGAATTAGTAACAAATTTGATAGGTACCAAATGGTTCTCTTTCCTTTTATTGAAATTTCCGCAGGATGAAATGATAGGATGTCTGCATCTCTGCAGTACTGGTTGAGAAAAGTCAACATAAGTTATGAATGTTTTGATGTGAATACGACATTATGGACCGATTATATTGTAAGTGTAAGGGTTCGATTGCAATATTTTTTTGTTTTGATTATGGCATTAACCTCCTAAGTCCTCGTGTACCTACAAAATTTTGCAGGTACATATTCCAAAATTTATTTTGAACTTTTATTAATGAAGACAAAGTTCTAAATTCAAAAACTAAGCGAATATCACTGGGTCTCAGGAAGTTAACTATGTTTTTTTTTTTTTTATATACCACGTCGGTGGCAAACAAGCATACGGCCCGCCTGATGGAAAGCAGTCACCGTAGCCTATGGGCGCTTGCAACCCCAGGGGTGTCACATGCGCGTTGCCGACCCAATAAGAACTTGTACACTCCTCTTTTGAAGAACCCCATACTGTAGTCCAACGGGAAAACCTCGGCAGGGAGCTCATTCCACGGACGGACCGTCCGCGGGAGGAAGTTCCTCTGAAACCGCACGGTGCGCGACCATTTAGGTTGCAAGGTGTGAGGATGAGCGCCCAGTCGGTGGCGAGCGGTGCGATGATGAAAAGTGGACGTTGGCATCATGTCGAACAGTTCTTCAGAGCACAACCCATTGTACAGACGATAGAACACACATAAGGAGGCGAAGTCTCTCCTTAGACTTAAGGGTTCAATACCGCCTGTGAGTCTGGGATCGTCGACTATTCGGACAGCTCGTCTCTGAACCGAGTCAAAGGGTGCAAGCTGGTATACAGGTGCTCCTGCCCAGAGGTGACAGCAATACTCCATATGGGGTCTGACTTGCGACTTATATAACAGAAGTCTTTGCCCCGGAGTAAAGTATGTACAAATTGTTTGCAATCGACTATAAGAAAGTCCCAAAGCGTTTAAACCATAGTGTTGCAGGCATCCTCAAAATTCTCCGAATTTGTTTATAGTTTTCAGAATAGGACAGAATTCTGCAAGTTAGCATGACACTTTAACATTTAAATATTATCAATGTATCACTAACTATTGGGAATACCGGCCACATATCACACTGAACTTCATTTTAGTTTCAGCCTCCGTAGCCTAGTTAGTCAGCTTAGTGACCCTGCCTACGAAGCTGGAGGTTCCGGATTCGAATCCCGGCGAGGGTATTATATGTGTATTTAATTATCATAAATATTTGTTCCTTGGTCATGGCTGTCTATGTATTTAAGTATTTATATGTAACTATCTATTATATATATCGTCGCCTGGTACCCACATCACAAGCCTTAATTGAGCTTACCGTGGGACTAGGTCGCTTTGTGTAAGATGTCCCAAGATATTTAAAAATAATTTTAATTTAAAAGTTTATAGTAATGGATGATTTTCTTTGACTGTATATTAATTAATTGACATTAATTTTACTATTAGACGCTGTCTCGTAAATTATTGAATATTGAAACTTACAATAAACAAGTATATTTCTGCTATCGCTACAAAGGTGCGGCGTGTCATTACGTCGCGGTATGCCTGAGCCGAGCACCGAACCCGGGCCCGAGCAATTACAGCCGCCATTATTTAACGAGCGGCTAAATACATACAATCCGGAGTTTCTTGGTATGATGAGCGATAATCGGTTGCGCAGGAGTGTTGAAAGGGCAGATGCGGCAATTATGCCGACAGTGTTATAGATCCGCAAACTAACGTGACAGTGAAAAGCCCCCGCGAAATAATTTTTTCCTAACTAGTGCGCAAAAATGAACTTTGCGCACGCTTCGCGTGCGGTAATTTCTCTTTTTGACGCACTTGTTATGAAAAAAATCGTCCCTTACACGTGCAAAAACTTTTTTTTCACTTGCATCGAAATGTACTATTTTCTGTAGAAAACACTTCGCGCCTTACTTCTCAAAGTGCTTCAACCCCTTCTAGATCTTGGCCTCCTCCACAATCTTTCTCCAATAGTCACAGTCTCTTATATTCCTAGTCCATGAAGTACGTCTTCTACCATGCCCACGCTTCCTCTCAATTTTTCCTTCTTTTATTAATTGCAGTAGGTTATATTTTTTGTTTCTATACACCGTGTTTTTATTGATCTCCGTTAAATTTAAGGGAAGCTTATTTAAGTCAAAAATAATCAATTTCTCTAAGAAACGAGTGTCTAACTTTTACTGTTATTGAGTTATTAAAAAAATAAGTTTAATGACTGAACATGAACAAGTGTATTGCAACCTTTCAGTCGCCTGAGATCTTATTCTTAAGGTTCTCTCACACTTGCCATTACAATTATTATGTATGAAAACGAAAAAAAAAATTTTTTTACGAAATTAACAAAATCCGATATACCAGGCAACTTCTATTAATGTCCCTAGTAACCTGTCCAATTTAACAGAAATCAATAAAAACACGGTGTATATATGTGTCCAAAGTATGCTGCTCTTCTTTTCCTTATTGTTGATACTACTTCTAGGTTTTTCACATGATTTCTAAAACTCAATTCCAATTATTAGACTTATTAATCTTCCTAAAGTCTTCGACATAGTCTAAGCAATACCTATACACTTTCCGCCTTCATTTTTTTTAATCCGGCCTTATTCAGACAAGTTCATCTGTTGTAACCTTTTTCGGTTAAACGGCTTAGAATAAACACTCTTAAATTTAGTCAGTGACCGATAAATGACCGGGTATTAGATTAATCAAGCCTTTTTTCGTAAATCAGTCAATAACAAAATAAAAATGTCTGTCCCCGACAAACGAATCAAGAGACCCAAGAGAATCCCTATACGTATTTCTGCTTAATGCTTCAACTTTTTCTCTTACCTCGATCGAATTTCTATATCCATTCCAATCACGAATAACACAAATGTGGAAGAAGCATGCACTGGGATTTACCTGTTTGGGACATTTGTTCCTCGAACAGACAGACTGACGTCAAATCACGTGCGACACGCCTCCAGACGACGTGATGTCCAAGGGACGAGCTGAAGCGAGTTAGGGCGATATCGTGTACATTTTGTTCATTGTTTATTAGCTTCTCTTGCACCGTTCACAGTTTCTCTGTTTTGCCCGATGGTTGACTGGTAGAGAATTCTTCATAGCATTAAGTTCGCCTTTTGTATGATTTTTATTTTGTGCAATAAATCATCATCATCATCATCAGCCTATGTTAGTCCACTGCTGGACGTAGGCCTCTCCTATTAACTATGCGTATAGACGCATTAGGAGGTAAATACCCATAATCGCCACGCTGGGCAAGCGGATTGGCGATCGCAGTAATGTGTCCACTAGGATGACGCTGCTGCCCATCATCAATCTTGTAGAATGGTCAGTGACACTTCAATCCCTTAGTCGACTCTTACGACACCCGCAGGAGGAGTTGGGGTGGTGACAAATGTATTCTTACTGCCGTCACCACACGGCACAAAGATTAAATTTTAATAAAATAAATTCAACCAATTGGAAGCCTAGGCCACTCTAGTTCTAGAGACAAATAGTAATGGATTATTATTTGTCTCTACTTATCTAAATGTCAAATAAGTAAAGGATTTCTTACAATTTGATTGAATGCCTCACTTTGACATGGTTCCTTAGTCTATGTTTCCAATTGGTTGACTGTACCTGGGGGCTGGGGGTTACCATGAATGAATGAATGTTTTACTTTATATTGTATTTTTTTTATATTAAATTATCAGTTCAGTTATAGTATTTACCTTTTTTCTGTAACTTCAACTCTGCATTTATCGCACCCGAAGGTTGATTGGTATAGAATGCCTTGTAGCATTAAGTCCGCCTTTTGTACAATTGTGTTTTTCTTTTTGTGCAATAAAGATTAATTAAATAAATGATCAATTATTTGCAACAAACAAACGGTCTCTTAAATGAGATTTTATATTCGGCTTGTCAGTTTTTGACAGATATTATATGGAACTGACACATCGCATTCATATTATGTCCTAAACTGAATCGCATTAGTAGATCGTGTATACACGCTATCCAGGCCTACTACTGCGAAAATCGAAATTCGTCAATTTCGAGGATTTGTGTCTCTCACTCTAATGACGTCTTCGTTTGAGTGACAGAGAAAAATCCTCGAAATTTACGAATTTCGATTTTCGCGATAGTAGGCCAGATATATCGGAGCTGTCACGGTGCTGAAAAATATTTGAAAATGCACTCTAACGCGATGAAAATAGAGACCTGGATATGTGTGAGCACCCTGGCTGCTCCGACATCTTTGATGGCGACTGCACAGAAAATTAATTGAATATGTTTAACATAAAAACAAAATAATGAAATAGTTACAATAGCAGCACCAGGGGTGCGCCAAAGTATTTATAAAATTGCAACTTAGATTATTGGAACTCCGAAAATTTTTCTTATACAATTTAACTTCATAATGATCGGTATTTAGAATAATCTTTGTTCATAATCATCATCACATAGAATTATTTATGTTCATAATATTGTTTTTCATACATATTTTTAGTACTAACTTTTATGTTTATATAATTTTTCACTATACTTTTTTTATGCTATTTATATTCTAATGTTATAGGTATTTATTTTTATCTGTACTGGTATTTTTGTTTGATTATATATAAATCGTACTATTACTGTAAACTAGCTACCTGCACAAATCAGGTTGTGGCAGAGTAGGTAAGGTACTGTACTAAACGGGTTCCCTCTAAACTTTTTTTGTCCGAAACGCTTAGGACATAACAGACTTCGTATAATCTATTTTGGCATCAACTTAATGAGAGAGAAACATCACTTGGCTTAAATAACAATACGTATTTCGAATATTATTTTGTCCGAAACTATCTTGGCATATCATTAATTACGCCGAGTGTTATAAGACAGAAATTAGATTTGCATTTTTTTTTGGGCATGTAGCCACATGTTCGAAACTTGCCTTTTTCGTCAGGCAGAATTTGATGTGAGGGTGAAAATTTCTGCAGTGAGCGAGCGAAGCGAGCGAACAAAACCTTCCGGGGCAGATCCGACTCGGATAGGTTAGGTTAGAAGACTAAGGCGGGAGCTTTGCTCCCGCCTTAGTCTTCGAGGTTATTTTTTTTTAGCAACCTAGAAAGTAGGTAGGTACTCAGCTAAGTAACACAGTAAGTAACGTATAGAATATTACTACTACCTCGATTATATTGAGAGGTTGTAATTATTCCTTCTCTGTTATGCTAAAACAAACTATGCCGATACTTTTTATGCACATCCAGATTATGCCTCATCATAAATAGGAGCATTGAAATTATGCTCGAATAATATTCGAACAACTCGAAATTTGCCACAAAGAAATATGCTAAAGTTGAGTATGTCACTACAGTTTCTGCACAAAGCCCATTATGACTACATAGTTTATGTTATTCATAAAAGAATTATATGTACCACAACAGAGTGAACCTAATGGAAAAATGTTTATAAATAAACAATTTATTTGAAATAACTTTATGAGTATAGATTAATCTACTTGACGACTTTAGGAGGATAAAATTTCGAAATAAAAATCGTTATGAACATTGTAGGTAGAAGTATAATTTTTAGTAAGAAAAAAAGTATGAGAAAAAATTTTCGGAGTAATGATGATTATGAGTAAAAAACGGTATTAGTAAAAATATTCGAAGAAAAAATTGTATGAGTGCCAATATGGACCCCAGCACCAGTGCTTGATAATGGAGACCTAGGTATCATCGACACATTTAATATAGAAACGTTTAATTGTTTGATTATATTGTTATGCGTGACGATACTTTAAATACGAGATGTAAGAAATTGACTAAGACTCAACGATCAAAAAACACTTCAGTAGCTGGGAAGTAAATCTGGAGGCAATTTTTTTATTCTTATGCGCGTTGTTGTTTACCTCAACGAAATAATAAACAATTTATTTTTTTAATATTATTTATGATTATCAAACTAGGTATTTTGTAATGTACGTATTTTAATTACTTCTGTATGTTAAGTCGTTTCAAAATAACTTTACATTTATAAAGAATATTAAGCAGAAAGATAAATTATTATTTATTATATGTCTTTTAGCCATAAATTATAATTTCGTTATTCAAGTCGGTACCTAAGAACATTTTATGGCTGTAATCAATTGATTAGTAATTTGCTTTAAGTTGCAATAACAGATTTTAATTATCATTAACCTACTCGTGAATCATATGCCAATAGTCAGCAAATAACGTATCCAATATTATTGCGATATGAATAAACCAGCCTTCGTGGGAACCCTCCATCCATTCAGGGAAAGAATATTCTTATCAACTGAATAACATTAAAATACCTAATTGAAAATCATATACTTGCGATGAGTTATTTACTGATGGTGAAAGTTGACTGAACATAGGTGCGAAGAGTTGACTGCCCACAGAAAAAAATGCGCGACTTATCCATACATCATCAATCCCCGATTTGGTGCCAATGGAACCAACTAGGGGTTATACCCGTTCGATAACAATAAACGAAAATCTGTTCACGATTCTCAGAGATATCCAGTAACATACATACAAAAAAAAACAGTCGAATTGAGAACCTCCTCCTTTTATGATGTCGGTTAAAAGGTCTAGCTGAATCTTGGCAACAGTGTTTTCGTAGGAAACTTTATTCATCAACGTCTCCTAATCTTCAACAAGCGGCTAAGTACGAGTATAGCTTGTCTCGTTCGGTCTTATAGACATATTGATAAAACCGAAAGGGACAAACAATACTTAGCGGCTTGCTAAGTTAGGAGACATTTAAAATGAATAATTTACCCGCTAACTCCTCTCACATGCGCCGCCGTAAGCGGCATGTTTTGACAGCTGTCATTTTACGCTCAATGTGCCGAATTGGACCGTTGTTTTTTGTCGTTGTTTTTTTATTGTGCGAGCGATATCATGAATCTGTGAACACGACTTGAATGGATAATATTTGTGTCAGATTGAGAAGTTTTTTATCTTTGTTTTTATGGGATTCTAACACATTTGTGTTTTATATGAGCTTTGTTTATTCATGTCAATTATTTTGTTGTTACAGGTAAGCTACAGAACATTTGCCAGGTTTGCAGTTAAGGTAAGTATTATTATAATTTGAATATCACAAATATCACAATTTCATAAACCTCTAAATGTTACAACAACTACATATTCATTCATTCAAAATAACGTGTCTTTACTAAAACGTATTTTTTTAGTACAGATGGTGTACTTTTTAGGCTCTAGTGCGAGAAGTGGGTCATTTTACGTCAAGTCCAAAACTTTGGAGGGCCATCTGTTCTGTACTAAAAAACGTCGTACGAGACACGTGCAATCCCTATCGGTCGTGTTTTAAAACATCGCCACTCGTTTCGAATTTCATGTTTTTCGCACTTGTGTCGTAATGTACTATTACAGTACAAGTGGTTTTTTTACGCACTAATCTCGAAATAGTACGTAAAGAATCATTTATTTTTTGTCAGCCTCCATAGCCTAGTTGGTAGTGCCCCTGCCTATGAAGCTGAAGGTTCCGGGTTCGAATGCCGGCGAGGGCAATATTTGTGTAATTATTTATCACAAATAAGTATTTGTTCCTTGGTCATGGCTGTCTATGTATTTTAGTATCTACATGTATCTATCTAATATATACATATATCGTCGCCTAGTACCCACATCACAAGCCTTAATTGAGCTTACCACTGGGACTAGGTTGATTTGTGTAGTATGTCCCAAGATATTTATTTATTTATTTTATTCATTTTTGGTCAGATCGAAACTTTCTGAAAAACATCGTGTCATTTTTGAAATCTATTGTACTATTTGAAATCAGTTTATATACCTACCTATTTATTATTCACGCAAAAGCATCAACCTAAATTATTCATAATTATTTAATGTTTGTTGAAACTTATTTTTCAGCAATAATGCAACAATAATAGATGACATGCCAAGGCAGTTTAAGTGGGAAATGTCTCGGATGACGTGAAAACATGTGATCCGAGGCTTTCCCATTTAAAGGCCGAGGTGTGTATATTATTTTTCCTAACTAGTGCGCAAAACTAGTTGCGCACGCTTCGCGCGCTGTAATTTCTCTTTTTGGCGGACTTGTTATGAAAAAAATCGTCCCTTACACGCGCAAAAACTTTTTTTAACTCGGGTGATTGTCGCCCTCGTTTCACTTGGGCTCCAACGTTCACCCTCGCCGAAAAAAGTTTTCCCGCACTAGTTAGGAAATGTACTATTCCTGCTCAACGGAGCCGGCAGGCGGCAACTTAGTTTAGGGCAGCGGCCGGAAAAGTGCTGTTTGCCGGCCGGAGGGCAGAAAATTAAACAAACTACATTCATGTATGAAATGAGCATTCTATGAACATTTTTTGATGGCATCCTTACATTGTAGGTGTCATATTTCCCTGCTATCTCCCGTGAGATTTATACCCGTTATCACAAGGAAAACGACGTCATAAAAATGTCGACGGCATTTTGACACCCTTTTGACGTACGAATAAAGTGGAAACATGTTTTTATGACGCTTATATTATATGGATATAGGATGTTGGCTGGAAATGTGTTTTATGAATTGTTTTCAATATTTTACTTTTATTTGGTCGCGTTTTTATGTGTCAGTCGTAGTCATCAAGTGTTTCTATATTTATATGTTGTAAACTAAGAATTTAAGTGTCACTGACCATTATTTGATAAAAGATTGATGATGGGCAGCAGCGTCATCATAGTGGACACATTACTGCGATCGCCAATCCGCTTGCCCAGCGTGGCGATTACGGGCATTTACCTCCTAATGCGTCTATACGCATAGTTAATAGAAGAGGCTTACGTCCAGCAGTGAACTATCATAGGCTGATGATGATGAAACTACGAGTAGAAATGGTCGTTTTATTATTAACACGCTTTTATAAGCTTCACTTATAACTAACTATGTACCTATTTAAAAAATCTTGGAATCTTAATTTGACCCACTTCCCAGTCTTCGACTAGGATGAAATTTTGTATAGTTCGGGAAATATTATTTGACCGACTCTTATATCACTTACAACCTTTTGTTTTGCGTCATTAATAATAGAGAAGTGATCGACTGCTGATTGTCTAGTAAGTGTTAACGCAAAACAAAAGGTCGTAACGTAAGTAAGATAACAGTCGGTCAAATAATATTTCTCGAACTGTACACGCTCTGTGTCTGAGGACAATAAGTACATGACTATTTTGTAAAACACAACTTTGTAGCCACAACAGTCACCACTGACAAAGCTAAGGGGTTCTTTTATTATACTTAGGTATAATATTGCTCTATAAAACTAGCACCAAACTGTTTTTGTTTAAGTTTGGTTTAAAGGGTTTAGCAGCCTTACCGAACAAGAGGTGCCTTTCCCCACGGATGAGGTCAATATTTTAGGTGGTGTACTAGCAGGACCTAAGAATACTCCATGCTTAATATCAGCTCTAGATCTTCTTTTGTTTCAGAGTTATTCAAGATAATGTAAAATATACAGGGTGTCGTTGAAAGTGGCATATTTCGTAAACTGTTCAAGTTAGATCAACCAAACAAAATTGTGTTTGATAACAATAAAATAAACTACAAAATTCATATTTTTAACCTGCATCTTGTCCTTATTTTTCATAATAAAAAAAGGTTTCTTGTTTTTTTTTTCATATTTTTTTTTATTTCACGCGGAGGTACACCTACAAAAAAAATATGCATACATAGCCACTAATGTCCACTGTATACACAAATAAAAATATTTCCGTAAATCATCGTGCGTCATGCCAAAAAAAATTTTTTTTCAGAAGTAGTCGTTACTGGCATACATATAAAGTACCAGTGCAGTGTGAACATAAGTTAGTGTGTAGGTATACAATCTCTCGACACTTACCGCACAAAATATCATTGACGTAAATTGACTTATTAATCAATCAATCAAGCCATTTATATAATATTATCCAATAGAAGTTACATTAAATTTGTATACATGCATATTTACATAGATTAATTAAATACATTAATAATAATATCAAAATTATAGCACTGTTTGCAACACTTCAATTAATTAAATTAAATTAAATCATTCCATTCTTTAACATAATTATTTTAGTGACTAAATACTATATTTAATTACTATTGGATGTCCATTTCTGGACGAAGGCCTTATTAATACATTTGCTTTATAAAAGAGAGATAAACATTTGACACATAGTATTGTTTTCGACATTTGATTTGTTGCATTTTCTGTTGGAAAATGGAAAAAATTAAGTGTAAGTCTTGTGAAAAAACGTTAAAAAATATATGTGGAAAGAAAAAATGCATACAAACTTGACAAGAGGCTGATTTATATAGCAAATGCACTAATAAGTCAATTTACGTCAATGATATTTTGTGCGGTAAGTGTCGAGAGATTGTATACCTACACACTAACTTATGTTCACACTGCACTGGTACTTTATTTGTATGCCAGTAACGACAACTTCTGAAAAAAAATTTTTTTTGGCATGACGCACGATGATTTACGGAAATATTTTTATTTATGTATACAGTGGACATTAGTGGCTATGTATGCATTTTTTTTTTGTAGGTGTACCTCCGCGTGAAATAAAAAAAAATATGGAAAAAAAAACAAGAAACCTTTTTTTATTATGAAAAATAAGGACAAGATGCAGGTTAAAAATATGAATTTTGTAGTTTATTTTATTGTTATCAAACACAATTTTGTTTGGTTGATCTAACTTGAACAGTTTACGAAATATGCCACTTTCAACGACACCCTGTATATTTTACATTGTCTTGAATAACTCTGAAACAAAAGAAGATCTAGAGCTGATATTAAGCATGGAGTATTCTTAGGTCCTGCTAGTACACCACCTAAAATATTGACTTCATTCGTGGGGAAAGGCACCTCTTGTTCAGTAAGGCTGCTAAACCCTTTTCATTGAAATTTTAGTGCGAACATGTCGTTACAAACCTGACTAAAAAAAGATTTTCTAATTTCACGCTAATTGGGTGTCTCTAAAGGTGAAAAAGCTCACATACATACAAATTTTTCAAGATTTTCAACTACAATTTCAAATACATTATCCCTGCGGCTACCGCGAAAAACGAAATTCGTAAATTTCGAGCATTTGTCTCTCTCTAATAACGCTTTCGTTTGAGTGACAGAGAAAAATCCTCGAAATTTACGAATTTCAAATTTCGCGTTAGTAGGCCAGAGCACTAAAATACGCAGGTATAGCCTTAAAAAAACGTAAATTTCGATGGGTGACCACTGACCACCCATCACCCCGACAATTTCAAAGTTTTCCACCCTACGAACAAATAAAACATGGAAGCCGCACGCCATACTAAATTGCTTTTCAAAAACGGTCCTGAATTTTAGTTGACAAGTGTCACCCCCTGTTCAATGCATCACGGCAATGAATTAGAATATCAACCTATAAAAACTTAAAGCGCTATTTAAAAATAGTTGTGATTGGTCCATCAAAGTTTTGATTGGCGATATTCAATAAACATTTTGTCAAAGATGTTGCGCCGAAATATGCGCGGTGTTAGGAAAAGCGCTATGTCCTGCCCATCTTGGCACAATTGAACAATTGGTTTTGGGGGCATTTTTGAGCTGGCGTTAGAAGTCCATGTTATATTATGGTCGCAGTTTCCACCGTTTTGGGAGTTACTTCCGCGGCCACAGATATGGTAAAAATAGAATGCACTACAACAATTACCTCCTGTCATCATGGCTTGTCTTGGCTCGTTAGGCTTGCCTCGCTCGAGTGGTTCCGTCGTGCACAATCGCAGTCACACCGGATTACCGAGTTGTATGTTTTACTCCGTGTTATGATCCGTGTGGTGACGGCAGTAAGAATACATTTGTCACCACCCCAACTCCTCCTGCGGGTGTCGTTAGAGTCGACTAAGGGATTGAAGTGTCACTGACCATTCTACAAGACTGATGATGGGCAGCAGCGTCATCATAGTGAGCACATTACTGCGATCGCCAATCCGCTTGCCCAGCGTGGTGATTATGGGCATTTACCTCCTAATTCGCCTATACCCTATACGCATAGTTAATAAGAGAGGCCTACGTCCAGCAGTGGACTAACATAGGCTGATGATGATGATGATGTTTTACTGATCACTGCGACCATAGGCCCATTTTTCAAAAGCTTGTAACTTGTAACACAAGTGGAAGTCTCTTTTTAATATCAGTAATAAGATAAGGACTTCCGCTTGCATTACAAGTTAAAAACTTTCGAGATATAGATCCCACAATATTGGACGTCTAACGCCAACTCAAAAATGCACCAAAAAACAATTGTTCAATTGTGCCAAGATGGGCAGGACATAGTGCTTTTCTTAACATCGCGCATATTTCGGCGCAACGTCGTTGACAAATGTTTATAGAATATAGCCAATCAAAACTTTGATGGACCAATCACAACTATTTTTAATGGCGGTTTAAGTTTTTATAGGCTGAAAGTGAATTTTTTTACAGTGATGCATTGAAGAGGGGGTGACACTTGTCAACTAAAATTCAGGACCGTTTTTGAAAGGCAATTTTTTATGGTATTTTATTTCGTATCTAAATGTACTTATTATGTCCTTAATTACCCCCGTTAAAAGCTTCGCCCGTATTATACGTACACCCTGTATTTATGTGTAAATTAAGCTAGGTGTGGTTAATGTTGTCAATTGTTACGCATACTGATGGATGCGAGTTCACCCTATATCGACCATCACTGCCGACACGATCTCTTATCTTTAAATACAAAATGATCACATGAAGGGTCCACGGAAAAACATGTCTAGTCAATTCAAATTATACTTCAGCCCTGACTTTTAGAAGGACTAAACATGTTCTTTCCGTAGACCCTTCACATGCCTGAAACGTTTTCAACGCTTCCTTCTATGCATGGGATTCCGAAAATAGTCTTGACGTAAATTAATTACAAGCTCACAAACTATCGACATTCCTTACATGTTCTAACGTCATCAACCTGTCTCACT
>JALPQI010008397.1:0-49990 GCA_025490895.1 Thaumatotibia leucotreta | reverse complement strand
GTGAACATTTTCAACCATATCTGTTCTGTTGACGAATAAATAGCATGTAATAACCAATAGAGTTTCATTTCTCACCCAATGATAAATCATTTTTCTTTATTTTGATTAAAAAAACAGTTTAGTTAGTCCGTTCAGAATCTTTAGTTCTTATTGACAACTGTCTAACCTAAAAGTGCACGTGTTCTGCCGTCTCTGCCATCTCTAATTGAAATTATCTTAACTAAGTAAGTATAAAGGGCGCCACCTTATATTATTTTACTACAATATTAAATTATGAAATCAATGCTACTATATTTTCTTTATCTTGTTTGGGTAAGTTGTTCAGAATACTACTAGGTAGGTAAGCTGTCCACAGTGTCTTTTCCCATATATGTTAATGCTATTTATTTGGTATTTTAAAGTGAGCTTCATTGGGTATTGCGTAATTTAAGGTTCGAAAGTTTACTAAATATGAAATCTAAGGATGAATGGCTGTAATTATACGCCGGAGTCACATACATATATTATTTGTTTACATTTAACAGATTTTACCCTGAACCCTAAATCATGCGAACAACTGATGAATTTGAAGTTACGACGTAATTATTAGCTTTTCAAATCTAACCAATCATTTTGTAGTTACGAAGTTTCATCATGACAAGTATGATTGATTTATGTTTAGCATTGCTGGCTCAACTTTTAAATATAATTTATGCTGCCATTAAACACAAGTAAACGGTTAAACTCACATATGTTTAGTGAAAATCTATTAAGGTGGGTTTACACCAAACGAGCGAATGCTCATTCTATCCCCACTCTACGTATAATTCGATCGTTACACAAAACGTAAATCGTCGAAATATCACAAATATGTGTACCTTGGTCATGCCTGTTTATGTATTTAAGTATCTATATATATCTATCTATTATATAGGTATGTATCGTCGCCTGATACCCACATCACAAGCCTTAATTGAGCTTACCGTGGGACTAGGTCGATTTGTGTAAGACGTCCCAAGATATTTATTTATTTATTTTATTTATAATGTTGATAATATCTAAAACTAAATACGTACATGTAAGTTTAACCGTTTAATTATATTTACAGTTATTATGTTTCACGAAAGAGAAGAATTCAATTACATATTATGTCCTCACGAAAGCAATTGCCGCTTAAGACTACAAATTTCTGATAAGAAACAGAGATAACCCGATTGTTTATGGAAATTAAGATGTAGGTAGCAAGTAAAAGTTTAATTAAGCTGTTCTTTCCACTTAATCGAGCATTTTAATATGTATTTTCGCAGTATAATACTTTCACTCTCTTACAAGCCATAATGTGATTTACTCTTAATACGTCCATTTTAAAGTTTGCATTCATCTCATACTCGTACGATTACATAAACTTGGTAGGTATGTACTTGTATAATCAACAGTACATTAGCAGTACATTATTAGTTAAGAATTAGAATTATTAGTATTATACATTATTAGCGAAGAAACGCAAGGTTTGAAATACGAGTATTATGTAGGTATACCTAGTTAGTAGAAGTAAAAAGTGTCTGACTGTTTATTTTAAGTCCAAAATAAAACCTTGGATTTATCACCACCATAATGCCTCTATGTCATTGTTGTTCGACAATCTTCCGTTATAAATTAAAAGCTTTATTCACGATAAATCATATTTGGGCTCTACTTTTCACTTACGATCAGGTGGAGTGGAGCCATTTTGTTGTGCCAATATTAAAAAAACCGTGTAAATTTATACAATCACATCATCAGCCCATGATAGTCCACTGCCGGACGTAGGCCTCTCCTTTTAACTGTGCGTATAGACGCATTCAAAGGTAAATGCTCATAATCACCATGCTGGACAAGCGGATTGGCGATCGCAGTAATGTGTCTGTCCACTTTGAAGACGCTGCTGCCCATCATCAATCTTTTATCAAAGAATGGTTAGTAACACTTCAATCTCTCGACGAGTTGAGGTGGTGAAATGTATTTTAACTGCCATCACCACAAGGCATCCAATAGAAGAGAAAAAATTACCCAGACATAGGATTCATTAGTGTAATGAAAGATCATTAGCTTCGTTAAAAAAGTAGCAAGCACTGTAGTTACACTTCCAATAAATCGATCAGAAATATTTCAGCAATTTTCTGTGACTGATTCGAAAACATAATGAAGTCACGTAATCAAAAGTCGATTCAACCTTGAAACTAATCGCAAAAACATGCCATGAAAAACTGCATTCTTGCTCGATAACAATATTACAACATACTCGTAGAAAGTGACATACAACGGCCTATTTGAGACATTATTGAAATCCCTTAACCAAATTGATTAAATTTATAAATTGTGATTCACGCATCAATTTTCATGTGAACAATGTAGATAAAATAGAATATCATTTATTCGTGACACATTAATTTACAGCGAAATAGTACAGGGATGAAGTGGATAAAAAACAGACAATACATAAGGGTCTCCTAATGCGTCTATACGCATAGTTAATAGGAGAGGCCTACGTCCAGCAGTGGACTATCATAGGCTGATGATGATGATGATGATGATGACATAAGGGTGCCAGTATAAACCAGCCAGCAGGTTTGAGATAAGTAGAAGTAGAAGCAATATGAGACATTTTGCCCGAAATAAACTATTTTCAATGTTTTAGCCAACAAAACACACCATATTTCCACGTTTGAATTTGACATTTTCAATGATTATTTTAGGCCATGTTATCCTACTTCTTTTCAATGGGAAAACACGATTGAAGACAATGATCTCTTTCTTTGGTCATTGATACTAAAATTAATCACATAGCTTAAATATGAGGAATTGTTGCAATTTATGTGAATAACATGCCAAAGAAAGTAATCATTTTGGAATCCCTTAGTTAAATATTCTATTAATAGTTAAGATTACATTATTATTCGTGAAGTTAATGCCAAAGCGCGTTAGTTATGGTGCTCCCACATCTGATGTTATTTCTGTTATACATATAACGTTATAAAACAAAGTGGACTTATAGTTGCAAATTTATCCTTATTAACATGAGGGTAAGACCAACCATTTTTCCGATAGTCTTAACGTCATATATAAAATTATATAAGGCTTATTTCTAAACTATCAAAAGTTCCTTCTTAAGGTGCGTTTAAACCAGAAGAGCATTCGCTGTTCTAGCGCCCGTTCTAAAGGTGCGTTTAAACCAAAAGAGCATTCGCTGTTCTAGCGCCCGTTCTACGAAATCAACCAATCACGTTTTGTGTACAGTCGAAGACAAAATAAGGAGTATACAAAAACGTTCAAAAATATGTCCCAGTGCACTCTAATTCTGTGTAATAAGAACGTCGTAACATATTTATGAACGGATTCTTTCGATACTTATTTTTGCACTTGACTGTACCGGTCGAATTTCGTAGAGTGGGAGGTTAGAACAGCGAATGCTCTTTTAGTTTGAACGCACCTTTAGAAATCAACTAATCACGTTTTGTGTACCGATTGAATTTCGTAGAGTGGGAGGTTAGAACAGCGAATGCTCTTTTAGTTTAACCATCATCATCATCATCATCATATCAGCCGAAAGACGTCCACTGCTGAACATAGGCCTCCCCCAAAGATTGCCACAATGACCGGTCCTGCGCCACCCGCATCCAGCGGACTCCTGCGACCTTCACCAGGTCATCGGTCCACCTTGTGGGGGGCCTACCCACGCTACGCCTTCCGGTACGTGGCCGCCACTCAAGAACCTTCCCGCCCCAACGGCCATCGGTTCTACGCGCAATGTGCCCCGCCCACTGCCACTTCAGTTTAGCGATTCGGAGAGCTATTTCGGTTACTTTGGTTCTGCTGCGGATGGTCTCATTTTTAATCCGATCAGTCCATACCCCGTTATCAATGTTGCAGATTCATTGAAACTGAGTCATAGGGTTGTCACACAGATTTTATTGTCAATGCGACATGTGTGCGTTAGCTTGAATAATGTTTTTACAGGTAAAATAAAACATTTGTATACATTATTAGTAATATGGGTACATTTATTTTATTAAAAACACAGAAAACTAAACTACTTTTTCTTATACAGGGTGTTTTTTTTTCGACCGTTCAAATTCTACGTAGTGAATGTGTAGGTCATACTGACCAACTTTTACTATGGGGACAAAGTCGAAATCGCGAAAAAAAAATCAGCTGTTTCATACATTTCGGCCGGCGTAATGCCGCCAATTTGTATGAAACAGCTGATTTTTTTTTCGCGATTTCGACTTTGTCCCCATAGTAAAAGTTGGTGAGTATGACCTACACATTCACTACGTAGAATTTGAACGGTCGAAAAAAAAACACCCTGTATATCATACTAGCGACCTGTCTCGATTTTGCACGGGGAAATCACTGGTTAGATACCTATTACTTAATCGAAGACATCTTACTACCTTATGGTGCAATGGTTGCAAAGTTACTAAGTGGCAAAATTACTAATTTATGGTGCAATGGTACAAAGGTATCTTATTTTTATCTGTAACAGAAAAACCCGAACATTTTATTTAAAAGAAACTATTATCAAAAATGCTTAACTAAGTACTTATTCGAAAAATTAATACTGTAAGTATGTAGGTACATTTTTTCAACTTATTTATACACTGTTACGAGTATTTGTACAAGTTACAAAATTCACGAACCATTTCCGCGTCGCATTTGGGTTACTTCTAATTTTGCCATCAGCTCCTGCTTAAACCGGGAAAATTATGCGTGATCAATGAGGAAATTCATGATTTTAACTATATATTAAGAGAACGAATCACATTATGTCATAAATCAATTTTGACAAATAAATGACGCTCATATTATAGACTCACATATTATAGACTAATAAAGGAATATAACCTTTTTTTTATTGCGGGGTGAAAAAAGGTTTTATTTTGTTAACAACTTCAAATACCATGTCATATTATATACGTAGGTATACTAAAATTAACATGTAGTGCCAACCCTAGCGTTTTCAATGAATCTGCAACACTGATAACGGGGTATGCCGATCACGCAGAGACACTCCTAGCATAGCCCTCTCCATTGCCCTTTGGGTGACTTTGAGCCTTCTTATGAGACCCATTGTAAGCGGCCACGTTTCAGTACCGTATGTCATCACTGGCAACACACACTGATTAAAGACTTTCGTCTTCAAACACTGCGGAATATTGGACGAAAATATATGTCGTAGCTTCCCGAACGCTGCCCAACCGAGTCGGATTCGACGATTGACCTCTTTCTCGAAGTTGGACCTACCTAACTGAATAGTTTGCCCTAGGTATATATATTCGTCTACAACTTTGAGTGTAAAGTCTCCGATTATTACGGGAGTTGGTGCTACATGGGAATTCGACATGATTTTCGTCTTATCCATGTTCAACCGCACCTTTAGAAATCGGCAACTATATGTTATATACACATATAACATTTTGTAACTTCCCTTTTTTATGCACAAGAGCAATAAACGTCTCCTTAAGGGAATGGAAGTAACTTATTTATATTATATTGCTACTATTCTAAAACATTTTAGTAAAAAAACCGGTTTTCAGTTCTCGTTATTACGCAGAACAATGAATTACGTGACAAAGCTGATTGCAAAGGGGACGAACACGCGAAGACAATAACCGAGGTAATTCTTCATTACGGATTCTGAAAACGCGATGAAACGATCGTGAAAATAAACCGTTTCGAAACGTTAATATCTTACCGGGAAACACAATTAAGTGATTGTTCACGTTCACCCTTTGTCATTTATGTAAGAAAATTAATGTTTGTCGCGAGTTGATAGGTAATGAGACCTGTAATAAGTAGATTCAGATAGTAGAGGTTTTGTTGTCGTAATTGAGTTACTACGCGTATTTTTTTGGAATTAATTTTCTGATAAGTAATCTTGTTATGTTTATCTAGGATATGCGATGATTCCACTCCACACGATTTGGAGTGAAGTTTCTGAGCAATCGTGGTCACTTTTCAAAATTTAGAAAAGATAACTGTCTGTAAGATTATATTGTCTTGAGAAAAAGTTTTATTAATGCTTTGAGTGTTAGATTTATTTTCTATTTTCATGGTATTGTTGTCCATGAGTTGTTGTAGATATTATAGAAGCGGTTTTCTAAAAAATAACTTTTGACAGTTTAGAAATGAACCTCGTATACATATATGACGTTAAGACTACCGAAAAAATGGTGAGTCTTACCCTCATATTAATAAGGATCAATCTATAATTGTCAAAAGTTAGAAATCGGCAACTATAGTTGGTAAATTCAACAAAGCTGGCACGAATGGATGGAGTAAGTGACAGAAAGTTACATTATCTATGTGTGGATGTCAAAATGACAGTAGATATAGGTAGATACAGGTTGGTATAGCCTATACATAATACAACACAATACAACAGATGTCATTCATTTCACTCATTCCATTGGTACCAGCTTTGGTGGTGAACCGACCTATTCGCAACAAAGTCTTTTAATCAATCATCAAAGCACTGAAAAAAATGCTAAGTTGGATTTATCAGATCTTGCGTAATTCTAACCGGAAATTAAGGTTGAATTCGGTCCTATCACATATTTTTTTAATTTTACCAAACTTTTTACGTTGGCATTCTACTAAATTAATTTGGTTGATAACACCAGTTTTTTTTGTTTGGTATAATGTACATGTACAATGCTCTTTGTTGATCTATAGTACCAGAACTCTGGCCGATCTGATCGACTTCAATCTTTTTAGTTTTGTAAATTTGATAGCAAGAATTTGTTACATAAATCAAAGTTTCCTCGTAATATAGTCAACCTAAGTCACTTTGGTAATTTTGTTAAAACTCTTTTTGTACTCATATCCAGGAGTGCCACATCCGTGGTCCGTATTTCTTCGCGGGTCACTTACGTCTAACACACTCGATAGCCCCCCGCGGTCGTATCGGTATTACCTGGTTTCGATTCCCATTGCCGTACAAGTGCCTGAGAAGTAGAGTTCTGCATGATCTTGAGATCCGTATAAAGTATGGGCTCGTTCAAATCACGTGATCGTTTTTGGCTGAATTTTGACACCCACCCCTTGGTGATATTTGGTGAACATAACCCGACAGGGTGATCACGTGATTTTTAATAAAGTCTAATTTGACACAGGAACTATTTTAACTACTACTACACTCTGTGCATGTAAAATTTGTACTTCTATTTAGGAAGTTAATTGTTATTATTACTTACGAGGATTAGGGAAATGAGGATGATTTTCATTTGTGAATATTGAAGAGTACGTGATGTCTATTCGGTCCCCCTTTTTTGGGGTTTAAAACAGGTTTCTTTAGAGGGGTTAATGTATATTTCTACAGAATTATCTACAAGACCGATGTTCGTTCGACCGAATCACTGAGCGAGGGACTTACTCCGCGAAGTTTTTGACTGAGATCTAAAAAAAGAACATGAAAAATCGCCCCATGATCAAAATGTATATCTACTCGTATATTCGAGCTTACGAGGTCTTGATTAGCCCTGTCGATATGTGTTATGGAAGTGTTTACTTATATTTGTCTTTAAGCGAGTCTTCGACTCGCGTCTGTTAAGAATCCGGAATGACCCTGGGCCCTACACGTGCAATTACGGCTCTCTTGAGGAAAATATCTTCCATGGGCTTTTTAAGACAATTTTCTGCGTATTTCGAACGGGAAAATATTGGTTTTTAACTTGCAGGAAATTGGAAAAAATACATTTACCTGCGTTCCCTGAAGAGCAAAATATTTGAATGAATTTTTAAACATGTAGCTTACAGTCTCGGAAATTAATTTACGTAAGTACAATTATTTATAATGTTACATAGGCGAAATTACTACATTGTCGATGGCGCTTACGTCTCGCGGCGTTGTATTTGTATACTTAAGGACAAAATGCCATAATCGTCATTGACAATGTGGTTCCTTTGCCTAGATAACATCACATTTGGTACCTCGTCAAAGAGACTTTCAATGTAAAAGCCGAATTTTAAATAGCTGTCACTATGATAATTGACTGATAAGGTAGGTATAAAATCAATAGTGTTGTATATAACTATCACATATCACTATGTTATTCTCCAAATCTCGAAATCCTTTGACTGTAGCTAATAGTAGGTAAGCACTGTATTAGTATCTATTGCAACAGGCCTACTATCGCGAAAATCGATATTCGTAAATTTCGAGGATTTTTCTCTGTAACTCAAACGAAGGTGTTATTAGAGTGAGAGGGTTATTCCCACCTGTTACCACCAACTTGACAACAGTGGTAACAACTGGGAATTTTTTTCCCACTTGTTACCACTGGGAACAACTGGGAATTAAAATTCCCAACTGTTACCACTAAACTAATTGGTGGTAGCTACTGGGAATTCTTTTTCCCAGTAGTTACCACTAAGTTAATATTTAGTAGTCCTATTGCAATAGGATACCTAGTAGCCATAAATTTTGTTATACAATGGTAACAATTTCCAGAGACTATAATTATTATAAAATGTTATACTACAAATAAAGATGAATTACACTGTTTTTTTATTCAAAACAAGAATATTTCAATATTTCATTTTTCGTGTAAGTACCTAAAGCCTTGTAGTAGTTATAATAATCTTAAAAAAGGATTGAGATTCGTAATCAGTTAAAACAACACGATGAAAAATAAAAGTTATCCCTTCTACGAGTCGGTCACCCGTCATCCCTTTTTACATGCCCCTGTGATAATCAAGTCAGTAGTTCTTAATATTTTTGGTTCAGATTCAGAGTAGGTAATATTGACAACATATTTAAAAAAAAGTTTAAAAAATATTTTCAAAATGTACCTATTCATTTTTAGTAAAATTCGATGGTTAATAAGATATTTTATAAATAAAGTAATATTCATAAAATTAGCTCCTTATTAATAACTGGCAAAGTATTTTGTGTATATTCTATTAAAAACAAGCACATTACTAGTAAAGTACTTGGTGGTAACAACTGGGATTTATTTTTCCCAGTAGTTACCACTAACGTGATTGGCGGTAACTACTGGGAATTCTTTTTCCCAGTAGTTACCACCAAGTACTCTGGTGGTAACAGGTGGGAAAAAAATTCCCAGTTGTTACCACTGGTGTCAAGTTAGTGGTAACAGGTGGGAATAACCCGAGTGAGAGAGACAAATCCTCGAAATTTACGAATTTCGATTTTCGCGGTAGGGCCGCAGCATTCAGTGCATATTGTAAATAACACGAAATAAAAAAACTGTTTTTTTTCTGTTCTGTGTAGCAATGTACCGAGGAGAAGTTTCGTAAGTTGCGAAACTTCTATAGAGAATGCTCTGGGCAATGTACGAGTAAATACAAGCAATCTAATCATGCCAAAATCTATGCCTTTTAAAGTATATTTTACGCCTCGCTTATTCAATTGTCAAATATAAAAAAAAATTATAAGTTCTCATGGAAACATTCTCAATGAGAACTTACTCTTAAATTCTCATGAAAATTCTCGGAAATTTCAGAGTATATTCCCGCAATTTTGCGAATGTTCTGCAATTTGTACATTGCTAGTTCTGTGGTAAATATAGTTGCGGAAATTTGAAGTGAATATCCTCCAGATAAGTCTATTTTCGGAACAAAACAGTCGAGGCGGAATTTCACCTCCAATGAATGTACAGTCCAGTAAATAAACATGTATACATCTTTTCACCTTGTGTAGTTGATGTAAGGTGGAAAACTGTATAGTTGTTTATCCCCTTGTTTGCAATCAGCGAACAATACAGGCCGGTGTACGTATTTCTAAGGTCTACTGTATGAATAAACGCAATTTCGCTTTTATTATGACCTTGAATTGAAATCTAAATTAGGGATGAAAATACGTAGGTACCTACCAACCTAAGACAAAAATTGATCCCTGATTTTAATTTATACTTTCATAACTGTCACTTTAATATTAAGTATATAGCTCCCGTATACATAGGCATAAGTGTCACTTAAGATAGATTAGGTAAGTAGGTACTTAACAGTTATACTTAGTTGACTCTTAGACAATTAAAAATATACGCAAAACCAATTACCAAGTAACCCTGAGAAGTATTTAGAGTAAGGGCCGTCGGACCTTCGATTAAATGTTTAATTACTTCACGTAATTGGGAATGGGCCCAGGGAGCCCACATGGGGACAGGTTTTCAATTGTTAAATTGACTGTTCAACTATACTAATTGCGGTCGATGACCAAACCGAGTTATTTAGTTTTCAACGTTTTTACAATATAATGAAAATTATTCAAGGCAAGAGTGAATAGGTATCTCATAGGTAAACGTGCTCCACCGTAGACTGCATCATCACTTACCAGCAGGTATGATCGTGGTCAAACGTCTACCTATTATGAATAAAAATAGAAAAAAAATAAGAGAAGGTGTGATAGAAACGCATGATCTTTGTAAAGAATTAACCCCTTATCATAAAAGTCTCCTAACATAGCAAGCCGCTAAGTACTATAAGACTGAAAGGGACAAACAATACTTAGCTTGCTAAGTTAGGAGACATTTATGAATAAGGGAGTAAGTCGCTAGCCCTTTTCCTAGTCAACCAGAGATAACGTCACTGAATTTTTAAAATTAAAGGTTACTTGTGTTCCACAATTCCCAGATAGTTTGCGTCAGATGAAATTATCTCTACCCTTTTTTCCAGACATAAAAGGAAAAGCAGGCGAACATTTATCTGACAGATATATTTTATTCAGGGCTGATGAAACGGGACCTTAATGTCTCAAATCACACAATGGGGGCTATTACTTTAAGAAGTTTAAGGTATCGTCAGTTGACAAGCAAAACTCACTAAGTAGGTAACAAATACCTACTTGAAATAAAGCTCTTAAAGGATGAACAATATTGCTTTGCTCTTCCGCGATACAGAAAGTGTAGTTAATTAGTGTATCCCGCTATAATTACTTGCGTATTTTTTGCATGCCATTAATTTTCCCACCCTCCCGCCGCAAAAATAAGCAAAGCAATATTGTTCATCCTTTAATATGGACTTCCGCAAAATAACGCCTGATTCAATTAATTACATAAAGCTCTTATCTCAGTTCTGATTTCATACTGACATAAGAGGTTGCTAAGAGTAGTGACAGTTTTTATAGTGAGTTTTCCTTGTCAGCCGACGGTATGCAATAGTGCCAAATTCACTAAAATGGATTAAGTGGCATTGAATGCGAAGAAAATCAGCATAAAAGTATAAACAAACAGCTCAAATTTACGCGACCCTTGAAGGACGAAACCCGAAGGTTACTAACCTATTCAGAGAGGACAAAATGAAATATTATCTATGCAAGTATTTTTCAAGGGATTTCCTTTAGGGTCGCGACGAGAATAATGCATGTCGAGTAGTGATGTGCCGTTTCCGGTACCTAATATTTGTTGCTGGCAACGACTGTGAACTTATACGGTACGGTAATATTGCCTAATATCGTCAGTTGACAAGCAAAACTCACCAAGTACAAAATACCTACTTGAAATTAAGCTCTTATCTCAGTTCTGATTTAATACTGACATAAGAGGCTGCTAAGAGTAGTGACAGTTTTTATAGTGACTTTTGATTGTCAGCCGACGAATGTAGTAGAAATGTAGGTATGTTGTCTATTTTCAATTGGTGCAGGGTATTCTTAGCTTATTATTCACAGAATAGCAGGAAATTGCAAGTGGAGAAAAAAAGGGCAGCGGACCAGGAAGAAAATATATATTTTTGTTAAATATCACCTACCTACCTTCAAAAAGTGTATTACCTTTCGATAACGCATGTTTGAGCCAAATTTTTTGGGAAGACAATAATAATTATATTATATAGTTATGTTATGACGACCTGTATAATGCCACGCTCTTGGTCTTTCCCATAATTGTGAAGTGTTATGACCGCACAAAAAACATATAGGTACATATATACCAAAGCAGATAGAGTTTAAATATCAAACTATTGACACTTAAATTGACCCTAATTGAATTTGTTAGTTACGCGGTATTGCACTATACCCGACGATATCGCACTTTACCCGGTACTTATTCTAAGAAAGATAAACACACTTTCATGAGTTTCATGAACTGCATGGTTTGGCTAGCAGAGTTGCTACCCATTATAAAATGATGCAACTTGCAACTCAGCAATTTACTGGCAATATTGCAAGTATGATAACGTGGACTGTGGTACATCACTAGGTCCATAGAATATTATGCGAAACCAGCTTCGAATAAACAATGTGAGTCGACTATGGGAATATAGTTAGTGGGGAATTTATTGTAATTGCTTGGATAGAAATGCATAATATACACAATTGCTCATTTGAAAGATGAAAGTGAGGTCAGTTGTGTGCCACTTACTCGTATACGTACATGTTGGTTGGTTGGTACCTACGGTAAACCGATTGAATCCTGTACCACTCGGGAGCTATGTTCAAGTGGCGTTATAAAAATCAGACTGTTAGAAATCTCTGTAAGCTTATGATGGTAAAGTCCATTTCAAATACGAAGGCCCGATTCCACTTGACAAAGTCATTAGGCGTCAACAATAGGATCAGTGATAGCAAAAGATACCTGGCCAGATCCTTTTGTGGTGTGATATTTTTCGCATACATCGGTGTACGACACGTGTCAATTTGTAGTGTACCAATTAAATGACAAACTTTAGAGTGGCATCGGGCCTTCGTATTTAAAATGGGCTATACTGCGTCCTAAACGTCGGTCGTCGTTGCTGTCACGTTCTAACAAGTATTCAAGTGCGAAAGTGTGACGCGTAGCTCGATAAATGCATAAAACGGGACCATCGTAAGCCACCAGATATGGTTCTAGAGTAGCCCTAACGCGAATACCGAAATTCGCAAATTTTGAAGGATTTGTCTCTGTCATTCCAACGAAGGCATCATTAGAATGACAGAGAAAAACAGGTATTATTCTGAAAATGTCATTCAATTGCTCACTTTACTTATCGCGTTTATCCTTAGTATGGCTGTAATTTAGTGTTAGGTGCCACTGAACCAATTTTGAACCCTAAGCCACTTAGAACTATGTCAAAATGAAAACTAGTTTAAAATGTCTTACAATATGATAGATAACGTTACTTTGACATGGTTTCTGAATGGCCAAGGGTTCCAATTGAGTTGTACAGTCGACGTCCAAGATATCATTATAGTTTAGGTACCAAAAATATATTTATACGACTTTATTGGCTTGACATTAAGGTCGTGTAAATATATTTTTGGCACCTGAACCGTAACGATATCTTTGACGTCGACTGTACATGCACATTTTAGCAAAGGTGCTTAATGTAAGGCTATAGATAGACCTACGGCTACGGTGTTCGGCGATGTATGATGAATAATAGAGCATTTTGTTTACCTGAAACAAACAAATTTTTTTAAGTAGGTACTTTTAATGTTACAGTTTACTCTAAGCTCGTGTTAGTCGCTTAACCCGAGATACAAATTAAAGATTAGGTTAACCTTAGGCTACCTAAGTTTTTTTTTTAATATTGCTATTTAATACAATGTATTGTAAGAGCGCGGAGCTACTGGAATACTCGTATGCCTTTACAGCATGATAAACAAGTTACCTAAGGTTTATCTCATGGTATTGTCAGGATAATTCAATTTCGTGTCATAGATGTACGGACAATGAGTTATCCTCGCGTTATTTAATTGGGCTGCAATGTGGGGCTAAGTGTACTTCTAGTGCCATTATCTGGAATCTCGTGAGCTAAATCAAAAAACAAAGAAGCGACTTAGCAGACATCCAACAAATCTGAACCAGGAAATGGTGCGCGGGGACAATTCCGAGAGCGGCGCCTGCGCATAGGTACGCGCAGGGCTGTCACTGTAGTGTTCTACCGTTTTGTTTATTTTTTGATATGGCAGATACTGCGCCGCGCGGTGACGGCAGTAAGAATATTTTTGCAAGCATCAGTAATTGAGAACATTTCATATTTTTTAGTCCTAGTTTTTATTGTCTGCTTTGAAAGATCAAAAAAATTGCTTTTTTAGTGCGAAAATCCCTTTTTATTACTACTTCGAGCAGAAAGAGCGTAAGTTACAAACGTCAAAAATCAGCTAAATGATGTCACAAGTGATGTTTCAAACACGTACGACGAAAAACGGTAACAAGTGTCAAATGTCACTGCCAAACACCAGTGACATTGCAACCACAAGATTTTTTTGGTTATAGTGGCAGCTCTGAATCAGCTATGTGACGTCACTTTCCCTTTAAACTACCTATTTTTAAGATTTTTATCAAAAATATTACAAAAAAAAATTCGGTAGTTACTCGCGGTAACCGAAGAAAATATTAGTAACTTACAATTAGATTAGACAGTTGCACGGTGGTATAGGCTCCAGTAGAAGATAATTATGTTGAAGATGGTTCTCCGGTTTTACCCATTCACTCTGAGATACATAAATATTACCCACATAGATAATAGATAGATAAAAACGAGAACCTCCATGACTGTATTTATTTATTCTGTGGCAGCCCTAGACATCGCCGCCGCAGGACAATACGACTGCTTTTCTGTGTTACTAGGGGTTTTCACTAACAACTTCTTTAAGTGGGTTGCAGTGTAACAGTGTTGTTACATTCACATTAAAGGGAATAAGAGAATATTTTAGTTTTGAAAATTTTACTTTGAGAATACACTCGCGGTCAACGAACACGGGTCAGATAGAATCTTTCACACTTAATTACGTCACATTTAATAATATGTATACATTTCGGAACGTATGTCAAAGGCATAAGGATCAAAATCGTATACATATTATTAGAGCCGACCGTACAAGTGGAACCGTTATTATTAACATTACATTGTATTGTAATTGTCCTGAACTTTTCACCCGAACATGAAAATGTATCGACAGATGACTGCGTAAATATATAAATAGCAAAAAAACTCGTATTACCATAAATTTTTTTTAATGTTCTACTTTTATGTGTCTACAAAGTACAAACAAAACCGATCTAACGACAATTTTAATGATTCAGGAAAATGTCAATACAACCTGATTCAAAAATATTCTTGCAATACAACAAATTTCGAATTACGTTTGCATTATTTTTTATGAAAATTCCACGTTCCGTGTTCATTAACCTGGAGCCCGTTTCTCGAACGCTTGTAACTTCTAATACAAGTGGAAGTCTATTTTTAACACTATTCATTAGATAAGGACTTCCGCGTATATTACAAGTTACAAGCTTTCGAGAAATAGGCCCCGGGAGTGTAATTATTAATGTTATAAGATTTGTTCTCTTCCATGACTTTTCTTTAAATGAGCAACTCAACCAAGTTCCAGTTTAAGTTTAGAATCAAGCAAGCACCTGACCTAATGACTCGTGAGAAAGTCACTCGGAACTCACTCGTGCACCAGCAGTGGGCGCCGATCGTGATCGACCCCGAGATTGGGGTGATTTGTGAGCAGCCCGCACAATGGAGAGCCACCTCGTAATTGTATTCAAATATAAATGGTACCACTGCGGGGAACTAGCTTTTTAAGATTCCTGGTTTTAGCATCTGTCCGACTGGCGCCCACGACGACAAAATTTAATGATCATTGACCTGCGAATGCTATCAAGATTTTTTATCTTAAGAAACCCACTTCTATACGTAGTTTCAACTTGAAAAAGTATCAAAATTCAGTAGGTAATGTAAGTCCAATAATTACGGGCGATAAAATCAATATTAGGATAGGACTTTTAGTCAACATTGCATATTTTTAGAGATAGTAGGTATTGTGAAGGAAGACTTGATTTTCATTGAATACCGCGTATGGGACACCCTATGTCTTAGGGGAGACCAGGTATAAAAGTAACGCGGGATGAACGTAACAAATTCATTTAAAATTTTTCTACGACATCTATCTGAACGTCCTTCAGGGCATTAGATGCCATTTCGATTCCCCCCTAACCTCAGTTACACCCACGGTGCTGTGACGGCAGGTTATGCGTGTAGTGCTATGGTCCCAGAAAAATGCGTCAAAAGTAAGTTTTTAACGATTTTTTTCAATCTTCGCTAGATTTTTCATGGTAAACGCTATAGCTTGCGTTTTGCATGGGTGTTGTAAAGTCACTAATCATTTACAGTTTGAGGGTTGCAAATCAATGTTTTAATGATGCTTTTTATGTTTTTTTGCTACGTGTTTGTGGGATTCTGGAAATTCGATACCCAGGGATGATTGAAACAACTTGTTACTTTCATCCCGATTTCCAAATTGGAGGCTCATTGGTACACCTATGTGCTAGAGTTTATTAAATAACTCATATACTTAGTGCCTTTTTGTTGCAGAATGTCTAATATACACAAAATAACAACAGACAGAAGTCCACCAAAATAGAAATTATAGGTTTAGCTGCAATTGAGGTGATCCTTTTTTTAAATGCCGTACAGGGACGCATCAAAGACGTACCAACTGGCTCACATCACTTTATATAGACATTTAAAGTAAATGAAAGCTTTACTTGAAAGTTCAGCGGCACTACCCAAGGAGGGATTTGTTTCTGGAAACAAATATTCACTGTCGATGAGGAGTAAAACACATTTTTTTATCATATTAGGTACATTGTATGATTAGCTTAGTAGTATACTCAGAAATAAGGACAATGCAGGAAGCATTTAATTCCTTGGATTACACCTAAGCATTTGTTTTTGTGCCATTAGATAGAATAAGGCAGAAAGTTGATTGCTCTCACGTCACTCATATATCCTATAAGTATAAATTGATTTCGTCTCATATAATACCTAATGTTTATTACATTCATTCATTGTTAATGTTCGTCTTTGAGATAGTGATATTGTAAGACTGTTGATTACTTAAAAATACTAATTACACATAATTGTATTGATTATTTTATAGTTATTTACTTTGTTTCTATTATCCCTATGCACTGTTACAACCAGCCCCGGGGGTAGGGATAATTGCAACAAATTCCATCCTTCACTGTGAGCCATTTTTCTGTAAAACTATTCGATGTATGAAGTTTATTTTGGGACCAAAAGATACATGAAATATGTGTCTATTGCACATAAATATGCAAAGTTTGACAACTGTTACCAAAAAAATATAAAAAATCAAAAACTGAAAATTGTTACGTTCATACCTGGTCTCCCCTACCTAATGTTTAATGCCGTTAACCAAATACCTCTTAAAACACGGGGTAGGTAACATTAATTTTAAGAGCGTTTGAGGTAGTATAGGTACCAAAAAAAGCCTATTGTTATGAAATAGGCAGTTTCCACATGTTACAGTGCAGTTTTAGCAAAAATGTAACAACGGTATGCAGCGAAAATTACTTTAAATTAGGAAATATTATTCAAAATGGGAAATGTCCTTTGACAAGGACAACAGAGCACATTAACTGAATGTTGTGTAAACTTTTTCGGTATCATTGTACTCTCATAAATTGATCCGGCCCGCTGCGGATACCCCCAATTATACAATTACGGGCTATTAGCTGGACCCGTGTTCCCAACCGGCGCACGCGCAAGAGTCCAGCCAGTTCAAAAGAGCTTGGGACATGTGTCCCAGCACTAGCAGTCGTACCATGACTTTTCAAGTATCGGCTACGTTAGGTTTTACTCGATAGGTAAATCATTCTATCGCGCTCAAGTACTTATTTATTGCAGCGAGCGCCATGGCCTGCTTTACGTATCGAGTAAAAACTAACGTAACCAATACTTGCCAAGTCGTGGTACGGTACACGTACCATGACTTTGCAATGCAAGTATCGGTAACGTTAGGTTTTACTCGATACCTACGCAAAGCAGGCCATCGCGTTCGTTCTAAAGGTGCAGTTAAACTAAAAGAGCATTCGCTGTTCTAACCTCCCACTCTACGAAATTGGATCGGTACACAAAACGTGATGGTGGATTTCGTAGAACGGGCGCTAGAACAGCGAATGCTCTTTTGGTTTAAACGCACCTTAACATGTCAGTGCGAGCGCGATAGATGGATGCATTATGTATGGAGTAAAACCTAACGTATTCTTTACTTTCCAACTCATGGTACGGCGACGGGTACTGCTATGAGCTGGCGGCGTGAGCTAACTGTATCGACCGCGTAATTAATTTTCTATATCGTCAATGCGCATGTGTGAGTGGGATGAATTGAAAGTAAAGTACGTAAACGTTAACGTTTGGTCAAGGGGCTACTGTAGAGATACCATTGTACCTACTATGAGCAACTGTCGTAAGTTTAACGCGGACTTACTTTATTCCTCTCTATCGCACCAATACGCCAGTTTGAGCGAGATGGATAAAAAATAAGTCCGCGAGTGGAGATATCGTATGTATATCGTACACTGTAGAGATACCTATCATGAGATTCATGAGTTAGCGGATTCGATCGCTCGCGCTAAATTGCTATTTTTCTCTCGCTCCCACAGCCATATTGATATTTAGATAGTAATTTACGCAAACGTTGATGTAGGTACTTACCTGCATCAAAAGTATCTAAACGCCACGGGACTAAAAATGGGCATGTCTTGGATTCCATTCCTACGCTTTTTAAATGGCGCCTCGGTAAGTTTTTGAATGATTGTCATCTTTCATGGGGCAAGCAAGTTACTATGTATATACCTATGTACTTGCTTGCAATATTGACGTCCTTCTTTCTATCATTCATTCCCTCTTTCACTTGATTTGAGTATCATATACTTTCAATGTGAGGCGATCTCTCTGCGCAATAAAAAGCGAAGGGAATAACAATTTCTGCCCGGGGACGTACTAGATCCTTTTTTTAGGACGTGGCGTTTTCGGTTCGTTAGTAATTGATTTAATAATTAATGTACATTTATTGACAATGTGCCGCAGGGTTTCAAAAGCGCCGTTATTTTACAATTTTAAAATACTGATTCACATCATCATCATCATCACCAGATTGATCAGGTATTGTATTAATTTAAAATAATATTTGAATAAAATATTTTGCTTGTGTACAGAAAGAAATGATCAATATGAATTCCTTAAAAATAATCTTCATTTTGAAACAAATTACTATCTCCTAGTTTTTTAACCAGAATAGAATATGACTACAATATCTATACAGGTTCATCAGGTATATATTTTCGTTACATCCGGCGTACCCGCCTCATGTCGACGCCTTAGTTATCGCCCTCCAATAATCAGGTTTGTCTCTATCGAACTTTCTCTATTGTTCCTGACGGCGCATATATCTATCCTATATCAATACCTACTTCTATCATGTAGCTATGTACTTATACAGTGTATACAGGGCCGATATGAAATGGAAGTGGTCTATAAAATATGACGTAAGCTAACTAAGGGCGGGTATTCACGAAACTTTAAAAGGAAAACAAGTACGTTTGTGTAAAAAGCCAAGTTGAATGAGACGCAAAAAGTTGTGGCTAATGAAAAATGCCAAGCTCGGTACGAGGATAAAAATCTGATTTTTATATTTTGTTGTTAGTACTTTACTTTGGTTTTTAATGTTTTGTTACTGAATGCATTTTGAACATCAAATTTTACTGTGCAAAAAGCTATAAGTACCTACTTATAATATATTTCCCGTTCATGGCAGTGGCACTAAGTCGTGTTCTGATGATGGGCTCTTGAAGAAATCGGTTTGTATTTTTTTTATTTGGTGATTATACCTAAGTCAAAAAATCGCTTTATAAAAACTCGCTTATAAACTCAGCGCGCTTGTATTTATGTAGCTCAAATATGTCTCAGAAATTCAACATTTTTCGTAAATATTTCGTTTTGGCATGTGCCCGGTGAACCGGGGCGTTCTCGAGCGCCCTTATATCCAGAATTGGATCGGCTCCAAGAGACTATCTGGATTTGCGAGCCAGATACGATTGTCAAGTGAGTGTAGCAAGAATTGTGGAGAATATTAGTATTTGGTCAGCTATTTTGTTTACCCCAATCTTTAAATATAGGAACACAACTCGACCTAGTTCCACTGTAAGCGCGATAAATGGGTTAATCTTACACAAATCAACCTAGTGTAATACAATCATTTAGGAAAACCGATGTTTATACCATCCGGGAATACATTGGATCATACACATAACGTTTCATACAAATCAGTTTCAACTCTGATATACCGGCAGCAGCGTTACGGATCGAATATAAAAGCTTTATTTCTTACCAACCAGAAACCTATTCAAATATATAAAAAACTTTAATCCCAAAAGGTCTAGCTAATTGGGAGTTAGAAGATCAACGGTAGTGTGTAGAGAAGAACTGAATTGAGACTATTTTAAGATAGGTACTTAATAGCTTAAACAAGCATATCGATAAGCTCATAAACGAGATTCGGGGAGATTTGGGACTCATCCGCTCTTTCCCCTCTCTTAGTAAGAGGAAGATAGCTGGCCCTACTAACTAAAGTCCACTCCGGCGTTTTTTTTCAATTTTCCGTTTACGAGCTCGGCATGGGATCGCCAGCATATGCTCATGTGATGTGTCACCAATGGCGCCCTATACAACCAAGCGTTTTGTCTCTGGTTCACAAATTCCGTTTTGTGCTTAGAATAGGTTGCAGTAGGATGTTTTACCATATTCTCTACCCTAAAGGTATATTTTACCATCCACGAATAAAATATATCTTTCAGATAAATGTTACCTGTCCTTTTCTTTTATGTGCCTGTACTTAGTACTCGTAAAAGGGATAAAACTGAAAACCACTCTAACTGACCCAGGAATATAAAGCTCATAAGTTAGTATAATCCGTTATCGGCCTTAATGAAGCCAACTGAACCCAGGGTGAAGGTCATTGCGCATACAAATTCATATAATAGCCACAAAGGAGTATAAATCGATAGCCCTTCGCCGGGCTCATGAATAACAACTCTATCCAGACGCTGTTCCAATCGCCGCCGAGTGTTCCTCTTCTCGTGTCGACGGTTTCGGGTTTCATAGCGGGGAGTGAGTAGCCACTATGCCAAACTAGCTAACGCTCAGCAGAAAGTATGGAAACGATTCAGTTGACTCGGATATGTCCTAAATCTACGACCAAGACCGCCGAGGGATGATCTGCTGCTGCTCTAAAGTGCGATGGAGACCTTGCGATTGCCAACCCGCATGCCAAGCGTATCAATTATGGCAAAGCTCCCTATAACTTCCCTATAAGCTCCTTATAGTGATGACTTAGTGTAAGTTGTAGGAGTCCGCTGGATGCGGATAGTGAAGGATCGGTTATTGTGGCAATCTTTGGGGCAGGCGTATGTTTAGCAGTGGACGTCTTACTGCTGATATGACAAACGCTCAGTAGCGTAGCGAAGTTTAAAAAAAGGGTTTAGCGTTCGCGACTGAACGCAAGCGATTGGCGTTTTGGCTATGTATTTCAGAGAGTCAACCGCGCATATCGCAAATAGATTTTGGTCAACTAGTGGCAAGCTAAATCCCATTTCGCTGCTATATTATGCAACCTCGTATTTCCAACACTTGCTTGATGGAAAAACACCCTATTCAAAATGAAATAAAGGCGACATTTCTATGAATTCAATGCTGTACACCCGAGATTGAGCGACGATTCGGCTTACTTATTTGAGCCATAACAAATTTTCGGCAAGCTTCGGGAACACTAATGCAGCACGCGATTTGAAAATCAAGTGGTAAATCACTTATAATTGGATATTTTGCGCGTTAAATGTTCAATAAACACCTGGATTTCTAGTTTACTCTTTGCTCATTTAATCATTCGAATCAGTGGACTGTATGTTTGAGATTCGAGTGTATTGGTTATTTCGGTATTAATTGACTCCTACCTTACGCGCACTGAATTTATAAACTTTTTATAAGATTCTCCAGTATCAATTCAGAAAAAGGATTTGCGTTTAACATTCTATGCCTTCGAAATAGTGGATTGTAAGACTTCATTACTGACTTGTGGAACAAAACAAACAATGTGTCCGTACGAAGTAACTTGTATAAATCGATTGTTGTCAAGATGAATAATTCGGTTCATAATAAATCTCGGTTGGAGTTGTTCAATCAATCGCAAAACCTTTATTATTTCTGTCCCTGTTATTCATTATAATTTTTAAATTAGGTACGCCATTGAAAGAGAGAGACAGATATCCTCTGTTTATAGATACATTCTTTGTTGTTAATTTGTAACTAATTGCCAGGCCTTGTGGTGGCTTTTAATGGATTATTGGGGATCATAGACAAGTGGTTGTGGTCAGGTTATGGAAGGTAACTGTAGCATATCGCTTTATTAGCTTGCGGTTATTTGGTTATTGACTAATTAGTCGTCAGTTGTGGATCATAAACGATCAAAGGGGATTGAGCAAGTCTATAGAGGGCCTGCATACGTTATTATCAAACCGCGATCAGAATGGGATTCGAAAGTACTGTTGACACAACAGTGTACATATAAGTAAATCTAGGATATATTCAATGTTATATTATAATATTTATAGTTTAAGTGCAGAGACTTGCAGACAATAGAATAATTAATCACTACATCAACAAATGACTCTTTTCTTGGTAAATGTTGTGTCATTTGTCGTGTCAACAGTATTATCAAACCGCGATTAGAATGGGATTCGAAAGTACTATTGACACAACAGAGTATAAGTCAATCTGGGATATATTCATATATTCCTCTTACAGACAATAGATTAATTAATTACTCAATACATTTATAAACAACAATTAGATGGTGGTTCAGCAATTAGAGGTATAGCAGAGTAATCGATTTCATCTTTTAGGTGTCAGATAATTATTTATACCTCATATTAAATTATTACATATTACTTAACCCTCTAATGCATATGAAGCCAAATATGGTTTCATTGGTTTTGGACTCTATTGACAGGTGTTAGGGTTCAAATTTGAAATGCATTTTTGCCTGTCTTATGCATTAGAGGGTTAACTAAAAAATGGCGCAACAAACAAAATAATAACAATTAACAAAATGTTTAATAAAATAAATTAATTATATGTGAATTTTAATTGTGCGGAAATTCGAAAATCGTATATTTCGAACCTCTGTTTTTGTCATTGCTTTGCCAGGCGCCTGAGTGTGACTGAGACGGACGCTCGATGTTCCCGGTAGCCTCACTAATATTCCCGCATGGTATTGAATTTGCTAGCTGCGTTATTTTCCAGGTTACACGTTACAACTTACAAGACAGATAAACTGAGAGATGAAGTTTATGAAAATGAAGAATGTCGGCAGGTCGGCACATCTATCTTATCTGTCGGTCTCTAATTTCTGGAGTCGGATGATTCTTGATCATTCCCAGAGACGTAGACTACAGCCCTCGTCTTATCAAAAGCGAGAAGCCTATCGGCAATAGAAACAATCAAAATATAGTCACTCCTGCGTAAATAAAGGAAAGAGCGACTCACTTTTGTTGGAGTGCCTACATTCCTACATCCTATGAAAGTACCTATAAAAGGAAGGTACATAATATTTGCCATAATAATCAAGAGAATAGAAAATGTAAGTACGTTTTCAACGCAATTACAAAGCGATAAACGAGATGTCACAGCACGAACCCCAGGGAAAGAGAGGCAAATTCATTGTATCCTTCCGCTGGGGTCGCGCGTCCCACGGGGCCGCTTCACCCCAATATACCCTTTATAGCCTCGATATACAGGTGACTCTCGCCTGACGATTAATGACTTTACATCATTGGACTCAAGCGACTATTATGGTTCTTGTTGTTATGGTGACAGAGACGAGGCTCCTCTGACTTGTGTATTTGTCACCAGCAAAATTACAGAGTGATTTTTGTTCGGAAGTGTAGATGAAATCATTTGTAGATAGGCTTTATTGAATCTGTTGATATGTAAATGTTTATTGTTGAGAAACTTACATTTCGCCGCTATACTTAAGGTGCATTTAGACCAAACGAGCATTCGCTCATTCTATCCCCTACTCTACGAAATTCGTTCGTTACACAAAACGTAATTCGTCGAAAATCGTTGATTTCGTTGTGTGGAGGATAGAATGAGTGAATGCTCGTTTAGTCTAAATCCACCTTTACTCAAACTCGCATCTGCGACACTAATTTGATGGGAAAAACATCCGTATTCCGAGCGGAATAAAGGTGACTATTCCATGAATTGATTCCTGTAACTCCGATGTTAAGTAAGTACCTATAGCGACGATTTGTTGCGACAGCTGGGTGCTTAGACAAGTTGCCAATCGCTAATCGTCAATCGTAAGCGAAAAGCAGCTGTCTTTGTCGCACTAAGATGAAAGAGTGATAGAGAAGGAAAACTACGCTACGCTACTAAGCGCTAGCGATTGGCAACTTGGCTAAGCATCCAGATACTTATTAATCGCAAATACATTTACCAGAGGTTTTTATCCAATATGGAATACATAAGAAGTTAAAGGCAATCTTTTCACATAAAATAGGTATATAAAAACATCATGTCGACATGCGGAAAATTCCTAAAAAAGACAAACAAAGTAAAGTATACCTAAATCATTTAATTTGTATAAATCTACGATTTGGTTGTCCATTTTTCCTACTACCTCTTCCAAGGCTCCGTGCCAATTCCTGTCTCCAGACAAAACAGGCCCCTAAATATGCAAATGTAGTGTCCTGGAAAAAACTGTTTAATTGGCTTTTCCAGTGCGAAATAAACCAACTTTTTCCATTTCGCCAGTCCCGCTAACATTTTTAAACGGTCTTATGGCCGTTTAAGGCAATGTAAACCTTATCGTCCAGGGCATAAGTTACTTTGCACTTACGACGTTTATAAACATGATCCAGGTTGAAGTATCTACCCAGTGACCGACTTAAATAAAGTATTGTTGGTAAAACATGACTACGAGCTTAATTGAATGTTTGCCAGTTGCGTGAAACTTAACGTTTAATGATGATACCGGGGGTCATTTTTTGCGCGTAGCTATTTCTCTTTTTATAAATATTAAAGATAGATTTTTTTTAATGCAAACTATTGATGATGTAAAATTGTTTATAAAGGCCATAAAGTGCTCTTATCCGCACGCTACGCGTACGGAAAAAGCCGCTTTCTGCCCAAGTGTAGGCATAAAATGATGTACCTAATACGTGAGGTAACTAAGAAAGCCCTTTACCGCACTAGTTAGGTAATGTACTATTTCAGTACAAATGGTGCAAATATTACGCGTTAGTGCGAGAAGTGGTTCATTCTATGTCAGGTCGGAAACTTCGGAGTGCCATCTGTATTCAAAACGTCGTACGATACACGTGCGAAAAGGAAATTCGTAACTCGTGTCGATTTAAAACACTCCTTTCGGTTGTGTTTTAATTTATACTCTCCAACTTCCTTTTTTCGCACTTGTATCGTAATCTAGATAGATACTATTGTTGCCCACTGATCGGTGAACAAAAAGGAAAAAGGAGTAATTGGAAAAATAACATCCCCAGGATTGATGACATCAAGAAAATAACTGGTAGAGACTGGATGCTGAAATCACAACTGAGAAAAACTGGAAACGGACGCGGCCTGTAGGTACACAGATAGGGGCCATGTTCTAAATAGTATTTTTACTTTCATCTTTTTTTTTTATTATGTATTAACCTGTCACTAAAAGATCATGGGAATTAATGACTTAACTAATAATATTAATAATCAATACAGTAAAACGGGGTAAAAAGGAATGGCGGCGTAAATAGGAATGTAGAGTAAACTGGGCTGTGAGCGCAGGACAAACTGTCCAGTTTAGAACAGCAATATGTGTTATTCTAAACTGGACTGTTTGTCCTGGGCAAGCAGACTAGTTTACTCTACATTCCTATTTACCCCGTCATTCCTATATTATTTACCCCTTTTGACGGTAGTCGGTAGGAGTGAGCTTTTTACATACTAATTTGACATGACATGACTTATGTAAAATTTGTATGAAAATAGCTTACCCATTCTTCAAAAAATTCTAACGTATGCGGCATGGAATAAAAATAAAGAATAGACTTGTATCCAGAGCTGTTTGCAGACCACTGATTCGAATGATTAAATGAGCAAAGAGTAAACTGGAAATCCAGCTGTTTATTGAACATTTAACGCGCCAAATATCCAATTATAGATGATTTGCCGTTTGATTTTCAAAACGCTTATTGCTAATAATTAAAAGGTGTTCAATATAAGCTACAAGATTTCTTGATTAAATTCCTTACCGTCATTCCGTAATTTTGGACACGCAGTTATTATTCGGGTATTTCTCCGAGCGTTTCAATCGCTGTGATTTCGGTGGCAGCCTTGTCACTCGAATCCCGTGAGAGATGCAAGAACTTTTAGATATCTTGGTAAGGTGCATTTAGACCAAACGAGCATTCGCTCATTCTATCCCCCACTCTACGAAATTCGTTCGTTACACAAAACGTGAATTCTCGAAATTCGTTGAGCGAATGCTCGTTTGGTCTAAATGCACCTGTAGACGTAGTTAACAACTAACAAAATATCCAAAACATGTATGAGATTACCCACGGAAATCGAGTAATAATGTTGCCACTAAAGTCACGGCGGTAGAAACGCTCAAAGAAAAAGCCATTCACACTAAAGTACATCATTCATAGCGTGGCGAAAGGATCGAGAAATTTTTCGTATCGGCCAACTATCTAAATTACTTCAAAAATATATTACTTATTATAAAAATGGTTATAAATATTTTTATAAACGGGGTAAAAGTATTTCATTGAAATTAATAATACACGGAAGCAACAATGTGCCCTCGACATACGTGAGTGTTGTTACACCATTTATTTCTGTCTCAATTACCCTTTTCCTTTCACGAAGGACTAAAGCGATATCATTTCGCACGAGCTCAAAATAAAATAATGGATAATTTAAATTGAATGAACTCAGTAAATTTAATTTACGTAGGAACTTTATAATGAAAATTGTTATTGACGTTTAAAGCGATGAAGGTTTGATTGACATTCAATAATTTACAATATTCTTGTTCCATTTTACAAATAGTCTTGATTAAGTATTATTAAGTTCCAGTAAAATAGTGACACCCCGAAAGTATGGATTTACCTAATGCTCTGTTTTTTTTTTTCATTATTTAGATTACTTACATTACCTGGGTCAGCTATTGTTCTAAACTTTCACGATTATCACTCAATATTATAAAGACAAACAGGTCTTAATCGCGCAAATTTACATTTCATTATATCCTGACGTTTCGGGCATGATGTTACACCCGTGGTCGCAGGCAGACTGAGTTTTGTGCGATTAAGACCCATTTGTCTTTAAAATATCAGCTATTGTTCGTTAGATACAACTATAAAAAAAATAGATTGGACCAATGCCAAAGGTTTCGATAAAATATTTGTTTGAACAATATTTAGACCGTTAGTTAGACTAGATATTTAAGGGATAAGTAGACACAGCAAGATAAGTCCTCGATTGATACTGAAAGGTTTTGTCTCTGAATGAAGAGATGTAAAATACATACCCAGATTAATTAAGTTTTCTATTATTCTTGGAAGGCTATGCTTACCTGAAAAGAAAAAAAAACTTTAGTATTTACATTATATTTAAAAGTGGATAGACAGGATAATATAATGAGTCACAATTAAGTTACGGTCAAACAAAATATTGACCTTACGATTCCCCCATACAGTGTGTGTGCAGAAGTGTAAGGCGAATCATTTGACTGACTGTACACTTATTTTTTTTAAATAACTTTTATTTTATTCGGTTCGCTCTACGTTTGCAATTTGTCACATAATAATATTAATAATACTTTCACACACGCAGCCGTTTTAATTCTACAGATATCTTCGCTATGTATTGCGAATTTCCGACATACACTTGATTGGTTTTTGATATATACTTAATATTTAGTAATCTTAGTATTCTTACTCGTACTTAGCGTGGGTTACAACAAACCGTCTGTCAGCGTTCAAGCCTTCACTGAAATTAATTGTATGGGAAGTTTCATACTAATCTGCTGCGTAAAGATACCATTCTGCAATCGTATACGATACGCGATAAGTAATAAATGTATGAGATTCGTACGAAGAGTCACGTGACCATTTCCATACATTTTTACGGTCACGTGACTTATTGTATACGATCGCAGAATAGCATCTTGGCCAGGCCTGCTGATATTGAACGTCCTGTCAAGAGCGGTTGGTCCCTAATTGGTTAATTGATGGAATTACAGTCAAGTGTATAAACATGTATACACTTCTTTACTTATATAATATCTGAAGCATAACGCCGCGGCCACGATATCGGTCTAAGGCGACCGGCTTAGCGGAAAACGTATGGCGCTCCCTCTCGTACCGATATCGGCTTCCCGCTCCAACTCATGGATTCGCCCGCCGCTGGTCGCCTTAGACCAATGTCGTGGCCAGGACATAAGGTCTAAAATTGTATATATTAAATGTAAATTGTATATGTTCTTGTGTATTGTTGTATTTGCCTTTGACATACAGGGTGTTTTTTTTTCGACCGTTCAAATTCTACGTAGTGAATGTGTAGGTCATACTGACCAACTTTTACTATTGGGACAAAGTCGAAATCGCGAAAAAAAAATCAGCTGTTTCATACATTTCGGCCGGCGTAATGCCGCCAATTTGTATGAAACAGCTGATTTTTTTTTCGCGATTTCGACTTTGTCCCCATAGTAAAAGTTGGTGAGTATGACCTACACATTCACTACGTAGAATTTGAACGGTCGAAAAAAAAACAACCTGTATATCGACACCTGTATAAAAGTTAGCGTGCACGCCGAACTAAGCTTCGGCCGCTGGAACCGCAAAGCTGAACTAGTTTACCAAACGAGATTAAATTAAAACGGATTAACATACAAAAGACCACGGAGGGGCCAATATTAATGCAACCTTTAACAAGCAGTCGGTTTTATTAGCAGAATATCCACACTAGATGTCTCTTTAAGTTTTTTTTACACAAATGCAAAAATAATACAAAAGTCGTTGAATAGAAATAGTAAATAATTAACAATAATTCTCGTATACACACAGACAAAGAAAAAGGACATACTAGGTATCACGTACAAAAAACCACGTGCCACGAAAATGGTCTCATCTCAGCAGTTGCTTCTGTGAGCCATCGCCAGCAATGTACAAGTCGCAGAACGTTATCAAAATTGCGGGAATATACTCGGAAATTTCCGAGAATTTTCATGAGAATTTAAGAGTAAGTTCTCATTTAGAATATTTCCATGAGAACTTATAAAAAAGTGTTATGAAGAATATTATATTTCACAAATTGAGTAAACAAGGCATAAAATATAGAGTAAAGGCATGTATATACAACGGTTTTGGCATGATTAGATTGCTTGTAAAATTTAAATTGCCGAGAACATTAACTATAGAAGTTTCGCAATTTATGAAACTTCTCCTCGGTACATTGCTAGCCAGCGCTGATCTCCGAAGAGACCAATGCCAAAGATGCTGGCAGTATTCTCTCGCAGGATGTTGGTATTGCTTTACCTTTAGATATTTTTTTTTAATAATCCGTTAAAATAATATTTATAATTTTGTCTTTTATTTCAAGAATATAGTCCATCAAATCGTTGATGAACTACCTATGCGGAAGCGTCAAGCAAAGCAATCAAAACTAAACTTTGATGGCTGTTTCATGAAGTCAAATTGTGATGGAGCAGATCTGCTACTAAGCATACGAGAGGTTAAGTTTATAGGCTAATACAAAAATTTAAAAGCGTGAGTATTGACACCTTGTCAACACAATTTGAGGACTGTTTTCGAAGGGCAATTTTGCGTTATGGCGCGCAGTTTCCATGTTTTATTTCTTCTCAGTGATAAGGTATGCTGCATCTAGTGGAGAAGTGATCACATGTAGTTTAATCTGAATGTCAGTGTGCACCGTGCCACTTACTTGTCCAAACGAAATCGGTAATGACAGACCAACGTACGGACAATGCAATCGATAATTCACCTCGTTGGTTCACTCTTGATTTTACCAGAGATTTTTGCATGATAAAGACTGGTAAAATCCTCTTGTTAATATTTAAGACACGATAATCATTAAGCATTTGATCTTTCCAGCACAATACGTAAAAAAATAGATATAATACCAACGAGAAGGAACTGCATAGGTAGTGGTACCGTATTTACAATCTAATGCTATGTATAATGTGCTGCCATCATTTGACTAATAGTAAACCTACTTACAAAGATACAAGGTCCACCTTAATAGTCACAGCCACGGGTAGTCGATATATCGATAAAAGAATCTCATTTGCAATATACTTTCGAGCCATACATGAGCTAAGTATGCAGCTGAATTAAAAGGAAAGAGAACGTGAGACAAGTTTAAAATTTGAGAAAAGTATTGCCGCAATTATTAAACCGATATTGCAATTTACTATTGCTATTTATTAAATGTAGATATTTTTGTGCTATAGGTACATTATAGCTGAGTTGGTAAGTGCCTACAACTTTTTCGTGAAACTCCAATCGCTGAGAGTCTTAGGATTGATTTTGTCAGCCTCCGTAGCCTATTTATTTATTGATAAGTGACGCATAGTAGATTGACAGTTGTTGTTATTTAATTGTCTTTCTTTGCTTTGTACTTAACATTACGAGATAGCTTACTAAGATTGTATGTGCTTGCTCATTCCTTCATACAACTGTTTGAAAGACTTACTCGTCAATCATGTATGGATAATCATAGACTGCTGATTCAAGAATGTTTGCTCAAATCGTCAATCATTTGAACCAATATTGGCTTAAACAATTTGCAAATCGCACGATTAAGACGACGTTGATTCGAGAGAGAATCTGATTTGCGAACGCTAACGTAATGTCAACATTTAGGTATTACATTTAGATTAAGAGTTTGTTTTTAAAAATATATTTTGTATTTCATTTATTACAGACGATTTTGTTTTATAAGTTTTATCATTATATCATTAATAGTGCGTATTTTTTTACAATTTGTGAATGGAAAAATAAACTATTAATTTAGGTACTTACTTAATTTTTGTGCTAATAATAAAATAATTCATCGGTGATTGTTGGACATATTCAATTATTTTATTTAATGTGTTTACAAATAGACTTAACGCTACTATAAAAAAATACCGAAGTGCGAGATGGGATTCGGATCAAAGCTTTGAGGATGATGCATTAGTCGCGAAAGCTTGATAGGTTCTCATCCGGCGGGCCGTATGCTTATTTGCAACCGTCAGAGAATTAAAAACACCAAATACGTCACCCAATATCCGCTTTACAGTGTCGCAATTCTCATTCATAATTATCATTGTTTAAAATCTGTGACATTGTTCCCATTAAACTTCTTTGTCCAATACCAGCTAAATACGGCATAAACAATTGTCCAATTATTTATCTGATCTTTTCAAATATTGGCCAGCCAACAATGGCTGGCGGGTCTCAAACATAATTTTAGTTATATAATAATCAGTCCCATTATGAATGTGTCTTGAGTAATCGGTTAGTTACTTTGTTAGTTTTGCTTTCATTACAGATACATGGTATACCTACATAAGTTTGTATGATGTAATTAGGCACTGGTCTCAATTTTTATTTATTTATTTCTGAACCAATCTACCGTAGCCCATACAATCTGTAAGGCTAACTCCCTTTTTCATAAACTCTGATGTTCCATACGGGTGCGTATCATAATGAATACGCACTTTTAGTATAATTACAGTTTACAAACGTTCATAACGTATAGTAACGTTAGGTATAATGTATTAAACATCTATTTCCAAATAGTATAATACAAAAATAATATAACGTTAATAATATAACCGTTGTTTAGTCTAACGTACATATTAACGAATTCCGTTTCATATATCAATATAAAGGTATAAAAGTTAAAACATATACTAACATCTGATATAACGATATAAATATAACTGCCAGAAAAGTAAGAAAGTTAGGTTAAGTTCTACAAAAAGGTATACGTTATATTACTTACCCTTTTCAATCCGTTCTAGCCTCGAAACCTAAGCAATCCAAGTAATAACTAAATCAGGGTAAAACCGACTTGGATTGGTTAGGTTTCGAGCGTAGGTTCCCGGATAAATAAAAGACCTACTTACTTTTAATTCATTGTTTACGCATCGTCATCCTTGCGAAACCAAAAAAGGGGGGACGGGGGGGCGTAGCCCCCCACAAGGGGGGCTCAGGGGGCGGAGCCCCCCGTATTAAAAAATAAATTTGTACATCCCCTACTCTAACCTGGATAGGTTCGTTAGGTACCTTTTATCCCTTCTTCGTCGACCGGTTCCCAGGTCTAAATCGCTTCCTATACGAATACGGCTTAATAAACGGATAAATAGTAAATCAATTCAAATGAAATATAATGATAATTCTATAGTTTAATTATAAAAAAATGTAGGGGCTTATATTTTGTGTAAGATAGTTGTTTTGTATATTAGATTATTTCAATGTTATACCAATTAATCGTTATCGTAAACGATATTATATGTTACGTTCATTATACATTTTACAATTATTCATTTAATAATTATACCTTTTATACGTTATATTTATTACACGTTAGGCATTATACATTTATATAAACTGAATTTATACATTATGATTTATATAGCATAAGTTCGTATACGTTATATTACTTACCCCTCGCCGCTGGTCGCCTTAGACCAATGTCGTGGCCGGGCCTAAAGGGACAGTTTGGCCAACCTGTAATGATACGACCTAAAGGGACACACAATACTTAGTGGCTTGTTAAGTTAGGAGACGTTTATGAATAAGGGGGTATGTTTTTAGTGCATGTTTTGAATGAAAATGAAGCGGTGGTGGCTCAGTGGTTTTTAGACGTATGACTTTCAATCCGCAGGTCGTGGGTTCAAATCCTGGCTCGTACCAATGAGTTTTTCCGAAACTTATGTACGGAATATCAGATGATATTTACTATTAGCTTTCGGTGAAGGAAAACATCGTGAGGAAACCTGCATACATCCACGAAGAAATTCAAAGGTGTATGTGAAGTTCCCAACCCGCTTAGGGCCAGCGTGGGGACTATAGCCCAATCCCTCTCATATATGAGAGGAGGCCTGTGCCCAGCAGTGGGACATTATATAGGCTAAAAAAAATGGTGCATTAGGCACATTTACATATTTGTTAGGAATTGTGTTGTTCGCGGACCTATTTTCGTGCTGTGCCACTCTCATTGCTTTTATATCTTACGCGGCACGCCCACATTTTGATAGCATTTAGCATTACCATATGAAATTTCGTACCGTCGTATCTTACATGTCTTCGTTATTTGGAAATGAACTTTAAACCGAGCCCGGAAGGTCTTTATACATAATATCGATACGATATACTTTGAGGCAAGGAGTTGTGTTGTGTACTATTGTGTAGGAGAAAGGGCCTGTGAAAGTAAAAGGACAGAGCATGTGCGATGCGATGGTATAGTGTTTCGAGAAGGACGTAAGTGATTTGTGTTAAATATGAACTAATAGCTTTTTATATTTACATATCAAGAAGCTATGAAGAAGCCTTTTTGTCGAACGCACTGAACCTTCTGTAGCTTATAACATTTATTAGGTACCTACTTGTAGCCATTCTTGAACATAAAAAGTTTGCCGTTTGCGATTTTCGAAATTTACTATAGGTAGTTCACGGCAGGCTCAGAGTTCGGAAGTACACGTAAGAACAAGTTTTTGCATCAACCTTGGCATATCAATTTCCTGTGGACTGATTTTGTAAATGTGTTTTTGTAAACAAGTCTCTGCAGTTGCAACAGCAACACTGCACAAATGTTTACAAGGCAACCGTTTATTCTCATTGAAGGCGCACAAACGACTCCACGTATTTCGTCGTTTGACAACCAAAACTCACTGAAAACTGTGACTACTCCTACCAACCTCGTATGTCAGTATGGATTATGGAATCAGAACTGAGATACGAGCTTTATTTCAAGTAAGTATTTCGATACCTTTGGGTTCAATTGTCGTAAAGGACAAAATGCAGGTTTTCAGGAGAAGCAAAAAACTATTTTTTTTTTTAAAACTGTCAATAACTTGTTTGCTTTTTGACCTATATTTGTGACGTGTATATGAAAACAATGTAGATTGTTGGTATCTTTGACCTGGTGTAGCAATCGTAGTGATAAGCTAAACGGCTTAGAAGTTAGATGTTGTAAAGGACACGTCAAAATGCTATGTATGTCCTTTACACCCACGATTTTTTTGAGCAATTAGAGTTGATAGGGTCGTAAATGACGGTCTTAGATAATTTTCTTACAAATTAGGGGCGTAAATGTAGGCAAAATGGTACAAATAGCGACTGTTTTCCGCTTATTTTGCTCAAAACGCATTTAAAACATTTATTAAAACATAGGAAATATGGCGAATGAAAGCCGGATTAGAGTTGTAGTACATTTTTTCTAAATATTTAGTCATAACAAAGAACTAGACAACTTATGAGTATGGAAACACAGTTTGCTTCAAAACTATAAAACATGTTTGCAAGAATTTTAAACTTATTGTTTCAGTGCTGCGCTGTCTCAATAGTAATTTAAACGTATAAGCTATTACTTCTAGCAGGGGAACACTTTCGCAGTTAAGTGTCATCATCAGGCTATATCATTCCGTTGCTGAACAACGGTCTTTCCTTGACCTATGCGTATGAACGCATTAGGAGGCAAATGCCCGTAATCGCCACGCTGGGCAAATGGGTTGGTGATCGCAGTACTGTGTCCACTATCATGATGCTTCTGCCCATCATCAATCTTCGATAAATAAATGGTCAGTGACACTTAAAACCCTTAGCCAACACTTACCGCGGAATAGTTGGGGTGGTGACAAATGTATTCTTACTACCGTCATCACACGGCAACGTGGCACGGTTTCGTAGTATATCTAAACAACAAACACTAGGTAATGGTAATAGTAAAGTTTAACAAGCAACTGTCCAAGTAGTTCGTGCTTATGTGATGTGACACAGGTAGTAATTGTAAGACTTTACAATATAGAAGAACTAGGAATACCTACGGGTTAAGTTCCCCGGTACTGAAGGCACAAATTGTACCTATTTCTAGAATTTAACTCCCAGATACGACTATAATGTCTTCAGATATTATTATTCCAACTTATTTCTACTGAAGATTCAGAATTACCGTCACATATATTATATGTATAAACTAGGTACTTGGACAGTGGCTGATTACAGTTTACTGATTACCTTTAGTGTATTTTATTTACATAAATACTACGAAAGCGGTCCCCTCTTAGATTAAAAAGTTGTGTGGATGTGAATTATGTGACATGAATGACTATTAATATATTTCCCATACACTGTTTGTATGTGTAGTGTACAAACAAATTTATGGTAATAAACAACAACAAAAATAACTTCGGTCCTTTACCACCCGGATCATTCAATAGTAATTGTATTAGAAATATAAGAATAAATTTTTCGTGCCGGTCGTAAAGGACGACGAAGAAAAAACTTGTTCTTTAAGCCCAAGTTGGCCATATAACTACAGAAAATAATCGTAAAAAGTAAGGGCGTAAAGGACAACACATAACGTATTAGGCCACTTACGACACTATTTTTATTTGTACATTTCCTTTACGACACAGAAAATTGTTTATAATAATTGACTTGATATTTACGCCCCATTTGCTAAGCTATTTTTGCAAGTCCATAGTAGAAAATCTTGGTCGTAAAGGCAACTTTTTAAGAGATATCGAAACTTTAACTATACAGATCGATAGCGCTTGAAATTCTGAACAAAACTGTATATATAACTCATTTTCGCCAAAATGTCCTTTACGACAATTGAACCCAAAGGTATCGATTTGTTACTTAGTGAGTTTTGGTTGTCAACCGACGCGACGATTTTCGGCTCTCGTAAGTTTAAAACTAGACACCACACTGTGGGATAACGCAGAATAAACAGACTACTAGCCGTTGGTGCCATGAGTTGGAAAGTAGAGAATATGAGAGGTTTTATTCCTCTATCGCCCTCGCACTGACATATTGAAGCGACCGCGATAGCCTGCTTCATGTATCGAGTAAAACCTAACGGCCCGGCCACGACATTGGTCTAATGTCCTGGCCACGACATTGGTCTGAATGTCGTGGCCGCGGCATAACGTTACCGATACTTACAAAGACGGCTACTGTAGGTAGAGTGTTTGAGTCGGAACTTACTTCGGGACGGGATGTCGGGAGTAAGTAATTAATTAATATATGATATTATTAATTTTCATTTCTTTACATATATATATTTATTTTCAAAACTACAATTTATGTACATAGATTAAATCTAACTAATCTACTTAACCTAACTTATATCTAAGATTGGCCCTTGTGGCATTGTACCGAGGATGCTGGCGGCATTTCCTCGCTGCATCGCAATACTACTGATGCGTTGTGCGAGGAAGTCACCATTGATGTTGAATTTTGATAGTTTAATTAATGTATGACTCGCGATAACCGAAGAAAACACTTTGAGTTGAAAAATCAACCCTCAAAAGGCTTTTCAATGTATTTATAGTGTATAGCTGTCTATAGCTCGCCAAGCAATCTGAATGTCATTTACAGTATTGACCAGAAATCTGAACTTTATTTCCCAGTTACCTAGTGTTAGTATATATTGCCTAGCTGAAGTTATCCATTGTCTGGTAGCGTAGTTATTGATTACATTTATCGGCAGTAAAAGTTATGTTGGCACTGTCCGCGATTAGTATGGAAAATCGTTGTGTAATGTAGAATTATGGATCAACTAGTATTTTAGGATTGAAACTAAGTGAAAATGGCAGTAACCGTAAATCGACTGGTAAAGTTCACAAGACCAGATTGTGTAGATTATTATAATATCTAATTTAAGTACAGGCGTTTCATTCAATAAACGAAGTGCATACTATATAATTAAAGATTTTATTCTGGATCAGCAATTTGAAACAACATCAATATCATACTCACATAAATATGACGAGTAATTAGATTGAATTTTTTTTTACTTATTTATTTTCAAAACTACAATTTATGTACCTACATAGATTAAATCTAACTAATCTACTTAACCTAACCTATATCTAAGATTGGCCCTTATAATTATGAAAATCTAATTACTATAATTAAATAAAAAAATGTATGATATTATCATTATAATTTTGAAAATCTAATTACTTATCATAATTATGACAGTGTGATATAATAACATCAATATATTCAATATCACTGATATTGAATATATTGATGTTATTTCAATTGCTGATCCAAAATAAAATAAAATCTTTAATTATTTATTATGCACTTAGTTTAATATTATTGAATCTGTAAGAATCTAGGAATAATAAAATGTAAGTAAGTAGGTAGATGACTTAAGTTAAATTCAATAATATATGGGTAATTGTGCCGTACTGGGATAATTGTAACTTGCCTTCTGTTATGTAAACTAACTGAAGTTTTGATACAAGTTCCAACAGTTGTCATGAGTAAATAAACGATCAATTCACGTTTATTGCTACAGGTGGCGTTGTTAAGCAACTTTGAAAACTTATTTGTGGCCATTATGCCACATTGAACCCGTATTGCACACTTACACTAGAATTGCCCTTATTATACATTATTATTATTAATTAATTATAAAGGATCGGTTTACTTTTGATATCTTTGATTGTATATTGTTCGTCAGTATAAAACAAAAAAAATAAGTAAAAAAAGTTTTAAGTTAAACGGTTTTTATTGCACCAAAAACTAGAAAATAAAAATTAGTTGTAACTAACCGTAGATGCTACATTTTGTAGATTAGTCACGTGAAACTATTATCACTGTAGTCTTCCCAAGTCGGATGCTGAAAGCCACGTTTAGCCTCTATGTCAGTGGATTAAGCGTATCCTAATCGGAAACTTTTACCAAACTGAAATAAAAACGTGGGGCGTACGCAATTGTGATTAAGTCACTATAGTTATTTAAGAACACACATAGACATCAAGACAGCAATAGAGTAATAAGTTTTGTTTTGGCCTTGATAAAAGTTATTTCCCTCTGTAGAAGTGTTGGAACAGATGAATGATTCATTGCAAAATTAAAGCTACAATTACATATTTTAAACTTGAGTATGTTTCTTCGTAATAACGCCCCACGTTTTTATTTTAGTTTGGTAAAAGTTTCCGATTAGGATACGCTTAATCCACTGACATAGAGGCTAAACGTGGCTTTCAGCATCCGACTTGGGAAGACTACAGTGATAATAGTTTCACGTGACTAATCTACAAAATGTAGCATCTACGGTTAGTTACAACTAATTTTTATTTTCTAGTTTTTGGTGCAATAAAAACCGTTTAACTTAAAACTTTTTTTACTTATTTTATTTTCAAGTTTTTAGTGCAACTTATTCTAGATCAAATAATGTTGTTTGTAATATGCAATACAGTTAGGGATGCTAGCGTTTAACTCTCGCGCTTTAATCACGACACAAACATGTGTAAACGTAATGCACAATATTTTATCTGTAACGAGAGGGGAATCGCTGCTGAATAGATATTTTTTGAAATCCGACACTAAAAAAATGTCACCTTGAATGCTCGAAGTGTCTCAACTGGGCGTGTTATTCATACAATAACTTAGATAACAGAGATCTGACAATAAGGAATATATCAATCAATTTGGTTTATTGAGAATATCAAGTCCAAGGCCCGACGGCTCGCCCTACGCGATCAACTCACGCTGTCACTCTATCAGCTGGAGGGCCGAAGGCCCGACGGCTCGGCCTGCGCTATGCGATCCACTCACGCTGTCACCCTATCAGCTGGAGGGCCGCAGGCCCGACGGCTCATCCTACGCGATCCACTCACGCTGTCACTCTATCAGCTGGAGGGCCGCAGGCCCGACGGCTCGCCCTACGCGATCCACTCTTGCTGTCACTCTATTAGTTGAAGGGCCGCAGGCCTGACGGGTCGCCCTACGCTACGTGATCCATTCACGCTGTCAGTTTATCAGCCAGAGAGCCGCAGGCCCGACGGCTCGCCCTACGCGGTCCACTCACGCTGATGCCACTCTATCAGCTGGAGGGCCGAAGGCCCGACGGCTCGCCCTACGCGATTCACTGACGCTGTCTCTCTATCAGCTGGAGGGCCGAAGGTCCGACGGGTCGCCCTACGCTACGCAATCCACTCACGCCGTCACACTATCAGCTGGAGGGCCGCAGGCCCGACGGCTCGCCCTACGCGGTCCACTCACGCTGTCACTCTATCAGCTGGAGGGCCGCAGGCCCGACAACTCACCCTACGCGATCCACTCACGCTGTCACTCTATCAGCTGGAGGGCCGCCGGCCCAACGGCTCGCCCTACGCGGTCCACTCACGCTGCCACTCTATCAGCTGGAGGGCCGCAGGCCCGACGGGTAGCCCTACGCTACGCGGTCCACTCACGCTGTCAGTTTATCGGCCAGAGGGCCGCAGGCCCGACGGCTCGCCCTACGCGGTCCACTCACGCTGATGTCACTCTATCAGCTGGAGGGCCGCAGGCTCGACGGCTCGCCCTACGCGGTCCACTCACGCTGATGTCACCCTATCAGCTGGAGGGCCGGAGGCCCGACGGCTCGCCCTGCGCGATCCACTCACGCTGTCACTCTATCAGCTGGAGGGCCGAAGGTCCGACGGGTCGCCCTACGCTACGCGATCCACTCACGCCGTCACACTATCAGTTGGAGGGCCGCAGGCCCGACGGCTCGCCCTACGCGGTCCACTCACGCTGTCACTCTATTAGCTGGAGGGCCGCAGGCCCGACAGCTCACCCTACGCGATCCACTCACGCTGTCACTCTATCAGCTGGAGGGCCGCAGGCCCGACGGGTCGCCCTACGCTACGCGATCCACTCACGCCGTCAGTCTATCAGCCGGAGGGCCGCAGGCCCGACGTGTCTCAGCAGCATCAGGTTTGAGGAGTTGAAAGTCGGTATTAAATCCGTCTGTATCTTTTCGTCCAATATTCCGCAGGGCTTGAAGACGAAAGTCTTTGATCAGTGTATGTTGCCAGTGATGACCTACGGTACTAAACCGTGCTCGCTTACAATGGGCCTTATAAGAATGCTCAATGTCACCCAAAGGGCAAAGGAGAGGGCTATGCTAGGAGTCTCTCTGCGATATCGGATTAGAAATGAGACCATCCGCAGCAGAACTAAAATAACCGATATAGCTCTTCGAATCGCTAAACTAAAGTAGCAGTGTGCGGGGCTCGTCGCGTGGCCAACCGATGGCCGTTAGGGCGGTAAGTTTTTCGAGTGGTGGTCACGTACCGGAAGGCGCAGCGTGGGTAGGCCCCCCACAAGGTGGACTCATGACCTGGTGAAGGTCACTGGATGCGGGTGGCACAGGGCCGGTCCTTGTGGCAATCTTTGGGGGAGGCCTATATTCACCAGTGAACGTCTTTCGGTTGGTATGATGATGATTATGATAATGAAATCCGTATGTTTCTACCAAATGTCTAAAGCAGTACTTAAAAATCTACAGATCGCTAAACCTAGCGGTTGTGACAGGCAGTAACACTGGAGTATCAGATCTGAGGAGTTGGACGTTAGTATTAAATTCGCATGTTTCTACTTAATATTTTAAGAACTTCCTTAAAATCAAGAAATCGATAAAAGATAAACCTTGCGGTTATTGTGGGCAGTACTGCAGCATCAGGAGTGAGGAGTTGGAAGTCAAGATCAGGCTGTTAGTATTTGATTATGCCAAACATGCTATACTTTCATTTTCACGTGTCTAACTGAAATGTATGGGAATTATTAGTATATTATGTAAATAAAACTATGATTCATAACAGGACAAAAAAATATATTGATTGCCACATGACATTCTCAAAACCATCGACAATGAATCGCGGGAGGATACATATCAGCTCCTCCACCCTTAGTTGAGGAACCAGGTACAATCAAACTTAAATAAATACTACTAGTATCTCAGTTATATAAATTAAAACATAAACAATATAAACCATACAAAAGGACCTACATTATTCTTTATAATTTATATGTTTTCGGGCTCTCAGAACTCTGTCACCTATCGTAGGATTCTCCAACGACACGGGTTGCGGTGGTGCCGCTACCTGCGTCGGTGGCGCCTGCTCTATAGTGGGCGGTGCCTCGATAGACTCCACTACCCCTGCCGGTGGTGACAAAACACTTGGTTCCTCTGCTAGCGTTAGCGTGTTCTCCTCTTGCAATCCCGGCAGCTCTCCTGCCTCTACTTCCACTTCTATATCTGTCGCGTCTTGCCAGTCATCTACTAGTTCATCAGAATCTAGTAGTTGGAATGGAGTAAAAGAGGTGGTTGAAGATTGTTCATTCTGTAGCTCTTTGTTTTTGTCATTGGTAGTAAAACGCCTCAGCTGGTCAACATGACGTTTACATAATAAATTATTAATATCTAGCTTAACTAAATACATGCGCTTCCCTATTTTGTCTATAATTTTTCCCTGATACCACACTGGCTTCCTATTTACATAAGATCGACACCATACTTCATCGTTTATAGAAAATAATCTCGTGTTATCGTTCCTATGTGTACTATGGCTATTCGAAGAATCTGAAGGTTTGTTACACGGTGGACGAATCAAATCTAACCTACAGCGTAAATCACGGCCCATCATTAACCGAGCAGGCGATGCGCCCGTTGAACAATGAAGTGTGTTACGATACTCAAATAAATATTCTTGCAATTTTTCATTTATTTTATGTTTACATGTATGAGTGTCTAAAATTGATTTGATCATTTTTTTACAAGTTTTTACGCTGTTTTCGGCTTGGCCATTGCTACACGGGTGGTAAATTGGTGAAGTGAGGTACGAGATACCGTTAGACTTACAACAATCGATGAACTCTTGTGAAGCAATTTTAACGTCATTATCGGAGACTATAGTTTCAGGGAGACCGAACCTAGAGCATAGATCATTTAATTTTAGAAGCAAGAGTTTGGTGGTAGTACCGCTAGACATATCGAGACACTCTAACCATTTGCTATAAGCGTCAATGACTACTAAATAAGTAGATTGCGCTACGGTCATGTAGTCAATATGTATCCTGGACCACGGACCAGCGGGCCGGGGCCAGGGCTGGGGCACGGCGCGCGGAGGCGCGGGGCGCAGCGCCACGCACACGCGGCAGGCGCCCACCGTGCGCTCGATGTCGCAGTCTATGCCGGGCCACCATAAGCGAGAACGAGCGACACTTTTAGTTTTCACTATACCTTGGTGAGAGCGGTGAAGTTCTTGTAACATCTCATTCCTATACTTGGACGGTATAACTACTCGGTGTCCTCTAAGGAGACAACCGTCAACGAACTCTAAATCTGTTTTACACAAAAAATATGGGAAAATGCTCTTGCATTTAATCTTACGTGGCCAGCCATCATTCACATATTTAATGACAGTTTTAAGTACACTATCCTTGGAAGTTGCATCGGAAATATCTTTGTATGTGATCGGCATTCCTTCCAATTGAAGAGAATTCAAGGTTGGCAAGCCTTGTTCGAACTCGTCTCGATCAGGGTTCGGCAGGGTCTGGTCCAATGGAGCTCTTGAAAAGAAATCGGCGACCACATTTTCCTTGGTGGATGTATATTGAATTTTATAATTGTAACCTGAGAGAAAAATTGCATACCGTACTAACCGCAATGCAGTGGTCACCGACATTCCTCCCTTTTGACCAAAAATTGCTAACAAAGGCTTATGATCCGTCTTTAGAATAAAAGGATCTTTTTTACCGTATAGATATTGATGAAAACGTTTAACACCAAATATAATAGCAGTGGCTTCTTTCTGGAGTTGACTATAATTGCGTTCACTTTCTGTGAGAGAGCGAGACCCAAACGCTAACGGGCGTTCGCAGCCAGCGGCGTCAACTTGTGCTAGGACAGCTCCGAGCCCCGCCGGCCCGGCGTCTACGGTCAGGACGAGCTGCGCTGTCGGGTCGAAATGCGCCAACACGCGATCACTGCTAAGTTCTCTCTTAATCCAATCGAAGGCTTCCTGTTGTCGATCCGTCCACTCCCAGTTTGTATTGCTACGTAATAATTCATGGAGTGGTGCAAGTATCATCGAGGCATTTGGGACAAAATTACGATAATAATTTGCCATACCGAGAAAACGTTTTAGTTCTGACGTATTAGTTGGCACTGCTACTTTCGTGACTGCCTCTACCTTTTTCGGACATTTATGTAAACCATCCTTATTAATGATATGACCTAGATAAGTAACACTGTCCTGAAAAAATGTGCATTTGCTTTTTTCCAACCGAAACCCTGATTCTTGAAACCGCTTAAAGACTTTTTCCAATCGCTCTAAGTGTATAGCTTTAGTCGGGCCTGTCACGCAAACGTCATCGAGAAAAACTGTCACACCATCAATTCCCGCCAAAAGGTTTTCAATCGTACGCTGAAATATAGCTGGCGCGCAAGCCAAGCCAAAAACGAGCCTTTTGTACATGAACAACCCCTTAGTCGTATTGATAGTTGTCAGCTTTTGAGATTCCTCTGACAGTTTAAGCTGGTTGTAGGCTTGACTGCAATCCAACTTAGAGTATACCAGTAATTGGAGTTCGAGGCCAACGAAACTACGACAGATGCGTTATTGTCAAATCTGTCAAAGTCTCTTATGTCATTGTTAAATAAAGTTTTCAGGTTTCCACAACCTTTTTGTTATTTTTTTTTTTTTTTAATAATTCCTAATAAAAACATTATATACCTCTGTAATGTTTATACGCCTTTTTGTTTAATATGGCTGTCACAACTAAGATTTTCTTAAAAACATTGATATGACAAAATTTTCTTGTAAAGAACTTAACATTACCAGTGAACACAAACGACAGCGTACCATATTTATTAAGACAGTATTTATAACATTTCACCCAGTATATTTCATTTGGAATTTAATTTTTTGATGACGGGGTGTATAGCGAAGCTAAACATGGCTGAATCAAGTGGGTCACCTTGTTAACAACCTACGGAAGAAAACAAAACGTTAGATCTCTATGATAATTTAAATGGAGAACTATAGCACTGTCAAAGAAATTTGTAGGTCAAAGGAATTTTACGAATACGAAATGTGAACATAAAGCACGCTACAATGTATTATTCTGCAATTTTCTAAGCGTATGCAGAAATAGGGTTTTAATTTATGTGTAGTTAAATTGCTGTACCAAATGTTATTAACACCTGAGGTGATACCAGTGCAATACCAACTTTGTTACTAATAATTGCGGATAATTCCGTTTTTATTAAAATATCTTATATTTACGTGAAAATAAGTAAATAATATTGTTTCTATAAATTAACGAATTAAAATTACCAATAAATAAGATACCTCAACGTCTGTTTTTAGAAAATAAGGATTTACTATTGTATGAGCATTTCATTGTTGTGGCAATATTTTCGTAGATTCTTTGGCCTCGAACTCCAATTAGTGGTTTAGTGTCGGCCGTTGCTCAGCTTAGCGAAAACCTCTTCGATCCGCGGTAAAGGATATTTATCAATATGAATATCTTTATTCAGCGTAACAGAATAGTCGGCGCATATCCTAATACTACCATTCGGTTTTGGAACGGGCACAATAGGCGTTGCATATTCTGAATGATTTACTGGTTCTAGTATACCAACCTCAACTAACCTTGCAAGTTCGGCCTCCACCGCATCCTTGATTGCAAAAGGCAAAGGGCGCGCTTTACAGAATTTTGGTCTCATACCTTCCTTCAATCGTAAAGTTACGTCAGAACGTGTGTAACAACCTAATTCCTTGTTAAATAATTCCTTATACTTGTTGACCAGTTCTCGTACCTCTGGGCTATTTGCTGCAATCAAATCAATTTTATTTGTCTCACATGTAATACTCATATTGAATTTAGACATAAACTCTCGCCCGAGTAACGGGGATCCACCATTCTCGACAACAAAAAATCTAATGTCTCGAGTTAACCCTTCAAAAGTTGCTTCTGTGTGGAAATACCCCAACGGCGAAATTTTATGTCCGTTGTAAAAACACATTTTAATATTCGTTTTAACAAGATTTTTGTGCAAAAAGTATTCATAATACAAGTCTTTTGACATAACATTCGTGCTTGACCCAGAGTCGATTTCCATGGTTAAACTAACATTACCGTTAAAAGTGACAGAGGCTAGGAATGGTTCGTTATTAACTGACCTTAAGTTGAAAAGCTGGCATTCTTTACAATTAGTTGAATCAGTACACGATGTTGAATCCACTTCATCCAAACTTGTAGCCTTTCCAACGTTGATACTGTTAAGGGTTTTAATTTTCGAGTTACACATTTTCATTAGATGGCCCTTCTCCTTACATCGTTGACAGCGATAGTTCTTGTACCGACATGTCACTGCCGCGTGGCTTCTCATGCCACAAACTGCGCAGCGATCCTCTGCCGTCCGCGCTTTACCATCAGATCGAGCTGCACGTGTCCATAACAGTGGTTCATCTTTGACAGCAGTAGACGCCGCCGCGGCGCTGCATGTAGTTGCGCGCGCCAGTTTCGCGACCGCCGTCTGTTGCGCTACCTCCAAAGCCTTAGCGAACGTTAACTTCGCCGCATCTTGCTCGCAAACTCGATCGCGTATTGCTCCGGGTCTCAGTCCGAGAACAAACCGGTCACGGTATACCTTCTCTAGGGAACCTTCGAAGTCACAATGTACAGCTAGGCCTCGTAGGCGAGCTGCCCAATCTTCGACACTTTCCCCCTCCGATTGCGTTGCGTTGTAAAATTTACAAAGATCCGCAAATGTCGCACGTTTCGGTGTCAGGTGTTTGCTCAGCACGTCTATCAACTCATCAAATTGTGAAGTTTCTACCACCTTTGGATGTAGTAAATTTCGAAGCAAAAGATAAGCTTCGTCGGATAAATGAGTCAATAATATTGCTCTTTTCTTGTCCTCGGAATCAATTCCATTTAGTAAAATGAACTGTTTTACCTTGTTACAAAATATTTCCCATTGTTGCGTTTTGGGTTCAAATACACTTAAAGTGCCGATACTCGTCGTCGCCATTTGAAATGTATGGGAATTATTAGTATATTATGTAAATAAAACTATGATTCATAACAGGACAAAATAATATATTGATTGCCACATGACATTCTCAAAACCATCGACAATGAATCGCGGGAGGATACATATCACTAACACTCTCGGTTAAGGTAAGCAGTACGTCTGCAGCATCAGGCTTTGAGGGTACAAGGATACAAATATTATAATATTGCATTGTCATGGGGACTTGACACGAGTTCCAAATTTCATTAATTTTGGTGCAGTAGAAGTGGTCGAAAAATCGATCACAAGATTTGAAGCATCGACGACAGTTGATACGCGGTGAAGTTAATAAAAACCGTTTAAAAAGGACACAAATGGCTGAATTTCTATAGCATTTGACGTATTTAACACATATTATCATGAAACATGTTTGTTGATTTTTTTACGTTAATACTCATAACTATCAATAATTTTAACTAAAAATGTATGTGAACCGATCGTTTAATAAATAGAAATATAAATATCTTGGGACATCTTACACAAATCAACCAAGAGATAGATACATATAGATAGGTACTTAAATACATACATAGCCACGACCAAGGAACTAATATTTATGATAAATAAATATACAAATAATGCCCTCGCCGGGATTCGAATCCGGAACCTCCAGCTTCGTAGGCAGAGTCACTTCCAACCAAGCTACGGAGGCTGACAAAACAATGGCTGACAAAGGTTTTAAGTTGGTGATAAGACCAATATTGTGTTCTGAAAGTGCGTGATTATGAAATAATGCAATTTTTTTTCTAGTTTTTATTGTATTACTTTGTTACCTAGATTAATATGTATAACTGTGTAATGCAGATTTCTAGTATATTAACGGCCACTGAGCTATGCTGCGGACAGACGGACAGACGGACATGGTGAAACTATTAAGGGCTCCGTTTTTGCCAATTTTGGCTACGGAACCCTAAGAAACTTATCCTTGTACTGACCATCCACATCTATAAAGAAGGGCCCGCGAGCTGTCATGCAATATCTCGGAATCAATGCAAGTATCCGCCGCGCTTGCGCATAAATTCGCTAATCTAGCCATCTTTATAGAACGATGCAAGCTCTTGCGCAGACCACAAAACATCAGGTACAGAGGGTCCTTTCTTATTATTCTTGTTATTTATCATTATTATTTAAACCTATTCAACATCATCAACATCAGTCGTTCCCTAAATTCTGAGGATCGTGACATTGTCTGCTGACCAGATTCTTCCATAGGCTTCTGTCACCCGCCATATGTATGGCTTCCTGCAGGTGTAGATGCAACGGTGCTGTAATTTATGCGCTCCATCTAGCGGGTGGCTTGCTGCGAATTCTCTGGCCCTCAGCGTTGCCCGTCATAGTAGTTTTTTCTAGTCTATTCAACTCCCGGCTCGTATCAATTCGTTTTTCGGAACTGTACGGTGAATAAATTTACCAATTGCTTTTTAGTGAAGGAAACATCGTGAGAAAACCGGACAAATTTCAAGGTCTAGTTTTACCCACTAGGTTGAAGTTCAAGAGCATCCCTGATCCGTGGTAAATACCGGAAAAACATGGTGTGGTGCTATTAGGAATTGATGGTCACTAGATCAGAAAACATCGCAGGAGTCCGCTGGATGCGGGTGGCACAGGATCGGTCATTGTGGCAATCTTTGGGGGAGGCCTAAGTTCAGCAGTGGACGTCTTTCGGCTGATATGATGATGATGAGATCAGAAAACTGGCGTGCTATCGCTAACACCGAAACTCGCAAATTTTGGGGATTTGTCTCTGTTATTCCTAACAAAGGCGTCATTAGAGTGACAGAGAAAAATCCCCGAAACCTGCGAACTTCGATGTTCGCGGTAGCAGGCGTGCGACTTCCATAGTTTGTTTGTTGGTACCTTACAGCACAGCTGACCTTCTGTGCCACTTCATTTTGTAACGGCCGGGGCTCGACCTATTACGCGGGTTGTGTCATCGGACTTTCACATTTCACGGGAAAGTCTGCTTTAAGAACGGCATATTGTTCCTCATTACGGTACAGTCGACGTCAAAGATACCATTGCGGTTTATGTGCCAAAAATATATTTCCACGATTTTTTGCCTTCAGATTAACCTCCTGAGTCCTGGTGACGTCACTTATTTCAACCGAATTTTAACTTTGACAAGTTTGACACTATATCTATAAGGTCAAAATGTTATGTAATATATACAGGGTGTTTTTCTTCATACATATGCTATAACTTTAAGGGAAGCTTATTTAGGTCAAATATAATTAATTTCTCTAAGACACTAGTGTTTTAACTCTTACTGTTATAGAGTTTAAAAAAAAAGTTTAATGTCTGAACAAGTGTATTGCAATCTTTATTACATTCTAATTTTACTTATTTTGAAATGTGCCGTCAGTCACCTGAGATTAACTTTAATTTTATTCTTAAGGTTCTCTCACATTTACCATTTAATTATTATGTATGAAAACAAAAAATAATATTTTTAATCGAATTTTCCAAAATCCGATATACAAGACAACTTCCATTAATGTCCCAAGTAACCTGTCTAATTTAACGCAAATCGAAACGAACACCCTGTATATGACATAGGGCCTCACGATGTTAAGGTCGTGAAAGTATATTTTTGGCACCTAAACCGTAAGTAATGATATCTTTTTAACGTCGACTGTACGCTTGACAAACGGGGAATAGGAAAAATCAATGTAGATAGAAAATTATTTGCCAGGAATAACGGTCAAGCCAACACAATACATAGCTTAGTAGCTCGCGGCGAGACCAGTGCCTAAGTCTAGTCTAGTCAAACTTTCGTTAGAATCCCCATTAGTGGGAAGTAGGGTAATTAACCACCACTCGGGTAAACGGTCCCCACGCGCCAATTAACATTCTGACACGAACAATATTAATTATTATACATTAAATTGCTTTCTTTCCTAATTACACGTTAAAGCTATACCCAACGCCGATCCATTTGAATGAAAGTATCGCGTATAGGCATAAACAATCATCAATTGTCTTTTTGCTAAAAAACACTTCCGAGTAATAAATCGCAGTAAATATGTATGATACAATTACATATAAATCATATACGGTTATTTATACTCGTTTGCATTTAATAATGAGGTCCATGTCCAGCAGTGAACTGAGATAGGCTAATAATGATGCTGATTTATATCATTGAGTTCCTGCAAGCTAGACTTCGGACGTCCTAATAGTTAAAAAAAAAATACGTTTCTTTTGCACTCATAAAGGCCCGGCCACGACATTGGTCTAATGCCGCGGCCACGACATAGGTCTAATGCCGCGGCCACGACATAGATCTAATGCCGCGGCCACGACATTGGTCTAAGCCTTAGACCTTAGACTCTAAGGCCACCGGTGGCGAGCGAATCCATGACTTGAAGCGATGCCGATATGGGTAGGTATTCCCTCTCGCACGTATGGTTTTCCGCTAAGCCGGTCGCTTAAGACCAATGTTGTGGCCGGGCCATAACATGTCCAAATATACGCGATTGCTTTTCTTTTGATCGCTCCTACACACGGTGTAACATGAGGCAACTGAATAATTTTAACAAGGTATTCCGAATGTCGCAGCAAGCAAAAAATATTTTTACTCTTAAGGACACCCAATTAGAGTTAAATTAGAAAATTTTAGAATTATAACTGGCGTGAGACTCAAACAGTATATTTAAATATTTATGAAACGGGTTACTCACGTAATTTAAGTCGATAATTGCTCGACATGTTTCGATCCATTTAGAGGATCCTCATCATGGAGTACCCGCGACCAAAGTCCGACGTGTACACATATTTAAATAAATTAGAAAGCCTTAATTTCAGGCAGGTTTGTAACGACATTTGACCATACTCTCAGCAAGCATCAAGCTTAAATTCCTAAAGCCATTGTACTTAATTGTCGTTACGAACCTGACTGCAATTAAGGTTTTTTAATGTCACGATAATTGGGTGACTGGGTGTCTCTAAAATCGAAAATGCCAATACACGTAGTAAGGGCGGGGCGACAGATAATAAGTTTATACAAAGTAGAAACCGTAGGCTAAATACCGTGTTTTTTTCTGTTTGGATG